>OW203728.1:4242500-4435000 GCA_934045075.1 Yponomeuta sedellus | reverse complement strand
GCCTTAGAGACTTATACGAATTATTTGCTAATAAAGTGCAAAATGGCTTCTAGATTGAGAAAAGAAGTAGGAATACAATAAAAATAATAACTTTAAAACCTATTTAGAGGCTAAAAATTCGACCCATGCCGGGATTCGAACCCGCGACCTCTGGCAAAAAAAAGGAATAAAATCATAACTTGCTTTATAATTAGTTTAAAAAAAAAGTGAATATCATAAATCCAACTGCGATAACTATTTTTAGAACCTACGGTACAGAACTATGATCAAAAATCTATGACTATCGATTTGCGCTAAAAGCGGCCGTTTTAGGCAAAAATGCTTTGAAGTGCGATGCCTGGATCTAGGAGCTTCATATTTTATGATGTTCACCTTTTCTAAAGACGCGTTATAAAAGAAGAGTTTTTCCATAGGTGGCGCCATTTTATGTATTCTTTGTATTATGTATTTATTAATATAAAAGAGAAAGGAAGATAAAAAGTACCCGGAACCGGTGTGCGTGAATGCAAAGAATTATGAACGTCGATGAAGCGAAGGTAATCTGTCAGGATCAGGGCAAGTGGCAGTCTCTGGTCTCTGTCTACCCCTCTGGGACACAGGCGTGAGGTTATGTATGTAATATAAAAGAGAACACGTTACATATATGTTGCAATAAGGCCCCACAAAACCAATTACTTGGTTTGACTGTGGGAGCAGTCTCGTTTACAATAGTTTAACCAGAGATTTAACATAGCCTTTTTGCATAAGATTGGCACACTAGCTAACACTTTCTGATGATAAGGGACACATTCGAATTCGAAATTATGATTATATTTTTTTTTAAATTATAAGTGACAGTTTAAATTATTACTTATTAATATTCGAATCATTACTTATCAGTAGCATCGCGTAGCGCACTAACATCCTAATTAAATTTTGTTCAATGTTCGGATACGACAAAAAAATCGCTTTTTGCACAGACCGGTGGTGCCTAGGTGGCCAACGCTATTCTGGCTGTATGGGGAGCCCGACCCTGGGTACCGGTATATTAATATTACTCATGACATGACCGACGAAAGGAACCAGTCAAGAGTAGGCAAAAACTTACTCATTAAGGTAAATTATGCAGAGGAGAAGCTGGATTTTAGGGCAGTAAAGGAGACGAAACAGCAAAAACTCAATAGATGGCGCTTAGTTGGCGAAAATAGTTCTGTCATCAACGTAGCATTTTTTATTTAATCTGTGGTTGTGACCGCTCGCTCCTTGACGCAGATGTTGGTTTGGTCAACCGTTCTGTTTGCATTTGCATCCACTGTCGCTTTAGGGTTTCATTGGTACTGGGGAATGTATGAACTCCTGTATTTTTGCACGTAACAACGGCACAGGTACGCATACCTGTGCCGTTGTTACGTTGTTTTGTATACTCATAATAAAAAGAAACTTCCTAATTTACAAGTATCGAAACCCAAACAAAGTATCTCCTACTTAGTCTGTGCACTCTTCTAGGGGCACGGGAGTGCCCTCGCCAAGACGCGCAGAAGATGGGTGGGGCACTACCTAATAATTCATAACTTTATTGCGACCGTGTGTTGTTTAGATGACCTACCTCTTTTTGAAGTGTTTCGTATTACCATGCATCATGCCATCTAATTTTGCTGTTGATAGAGATAGTAAGTGTATGGGGCCAAATTAGGTCAGATTACTAGAAAAAATCAGAAATCAACGAAAACTTTTGTATGGGATTTTACACAGCCCGAATAAACAAACCATCCTACAAAAAAAAACAAAAAAACATTTCATGTAAAGTATGACAAGACAAGCCCTAATTTTACCAATCAATACATCATGGTAAAAAATAGGAAAATAGGTTGGAAGTTTTACATACCCAATTTCTTTCCTTAATTAAGACCATAGGAGAGTCTGTGCGACGGCCGCGTAAGGACCAAGTCATATTATTATGCTAAGGTAATAAAATGATAATAAAATTATGTAACATTGAGTTAGGGCTTGTTTAGTTAGGCCTAGTAGAGTTGGGGGGCTTGGCTCATCATGAGTTCTGATAACTTTTTAAACTGTACGCATATCATATCATGAGCATGTGTGTTGGCATCCTTTTTACATAAAATTTTTTGTCGGATTGATTTGACACATGACTTTCACGCCATCTAGTAAGTGTTGTGGAACTAGTTTTTTTTTTTAAAACGCCTCTTTTAAATAAAGAAAAGAGTTTCATCATCAAAACGTCATGAATACTCTTTTTGTTATAATCGATGCTGCAACTATTAAAAAGCAATACGTACTATGTGCAGTAAAGTCTAAAATCCCCACGCTGGGCATGCGGGTTGGGGATCGCAGTTTGGTGGAATTGTACTGCAGGGGGCGCTGCCCACCCCCTGGTTTGTGTCCCTTAGTCACCTTTTACGACACCCGCGGGACGAATTTGGGTTGGTGCTATTCTCTAGGTCGACACCACACAGCAGTCTGGCTTTCTTTTTTTAATGGCATTGTAAAGAGGTTCGAAATTTCACTGTTGTCGGTGGTCGCCCATTAGCTCAGTTGGGTCCCGGCACGGGTGGAATTTTTAGCCTTTAAATAGATATTTATAATTATAAAAATTGCTTCCTTTGGAAAAGATCTCACACTCAACGTTGGGTGGCTCTAGGTGAAGAAGAAGATATACAATACAACTATAAAAAATGTGACTGTCGTTATATTGCCGACTGTACGGGATGCGGGACTCGGCCGTGGACCGAAACTGGGTCAATGATGAGACCTTGCAAGTATCACGGTCGATACCAATAATGCGCGCTGATTCAAGGACGTGCACTGAGGCGAAATGGACCGATGCACGACGACCGCTTCGAAATGAGGCCCGTTTATAGATCGGTTTGTGTGTGTATAGTATTTCTATGTTTGTACAGCAAGGAACGTTCTTGCTGTATAGTCATAGTAATACTTAATACTCAATTAGCCTAGTTTATACAAATACGAGCAAGCATTCCTTGGAGTCTTTTAATTTATTTTAGCTGTGATTACTTATTTTCCTTGTAAAATCTCCACCACAGACTGTTTTATTCATTGAGGTCTTTTTGAGTTTTTTAAAGAATTAGGTATTTAATGTATATAAACTAACCATGGCTAACAGTGAAGGAAAACATCGTGATGAAACCTGAGTGCCTGAGGATATTCTAGCACCGATGAAATAACGATAACGATTCTTTATTGTACACATCAGAAAATAAATACAGAGACAAGTTACAAAAGAGAGGTACCTACAATATGGCGGCTTTGTTGCTGATAGCATAGCAATCTTCTAGGCAACCTTAAATTGGAAAGATTGCAGAAACAGAAATTGCGTTTTAAATGACTTTTGCCATTTGAAACGCACGACTAGCGTCGTCGTATTACCCAGGCAGGTGAGAGACTATTGCCCTCCTAATACATAGCATTCCACTCCATCGAGTGAAGCATTTAGACCACTCCAAAAATGTATGCATTTGACAGCCGGAGTAGCTTAAAAAAAGGAAAAATCAACGTCACTCAACTCAGTGGATACTTACATAATAATGCCCCTGGACACAGAACACATCCACTGAAGCTATTGGAAACTAAAATACTAGTGCGGAAAGCTTGAGCACATGCGGCTGACGGGCCTATCACGGGAGCGGCCTTTTTTGTTAGCACTTGTTTTGTAGATTCTGGGTTTAATTTAGATTACCTGTGCCTCGCGGTGTTACCCGCGGTTTATCGATTTTCCCATGGGAATGATATATTCCCGCAGTAAAACGTAGCGTATGTGTTATTCCAGGGTGTCAGCCAACTCCATACCAAATTTTATTAAAATCGCTCCAGGCGTTTAACATGACGCGAAGAAGTAACAAACATACATACCCACACACTCACAAATTTTCGTCCTTATAATATTAGTGTAATTTGATTAGATTAACTATAACCCCTTATTGTACACACCACGAAATAAAATACAGTAAAATACATTAAAATACATATGTAATTGTTTATTTAGGTATATTGTTGTTTATATAAGTAGTGTATTAATATATTCATATTTGCACCGACTACCCGTCTCTTATTTCCTTCAGCAACTTTTCGTCGTAAGGTTGTCTGGAAAAAATTGCTTTTAGCAATAAGGCCGCCAATTGTACTTTGTATCTTTACATGTTTTATAAAATGTGCTCTGGTGTACAATAAAGAATATTCTTATCTTATCTCTTATCTTACATTATAATAGAGTTTTGTTTTGAAATGTGCAGGGCGTCTTCTCTTCAAACTTAATAAAACTTTACATCGAGATATGTAGGTAGTTTTAAGATCGTTTGAAAAATTGGTAACGTCCAACTCATACTTTTTATTTCAATTCTCGTGCAAATTGACCGTGTCGAAAAACCGGACAAAAAGCAAATTATATCATCAAACTTTTGCTTATTGAAAGTGGTTTAATTATTGTCACTGAATAAATAGTTTTCCGGTTTTGCGTTATTTCAGTGACACCATACTACCTATCGATGTAGTAAAAGGTGCAATTTAAAAGGCTGTAATTTAAATTTTAAAGGTGTAATGTAAAGGCAAAACAAAAAAAAAAAGCAATGCCATAAACTCCTGATCTTATTGCGTCCTCTCCGCCCCTCTCTCCTCCTTATATTCCATCAAATATGTCTGCATGAGCTTCCCCTACAAACCCTTTCAAACACACACACTCACTCACTCTCTGTCACACACACACACACACACACACACCCTCACACACGCACACACCTACTCGCACTTACACACACACCCTCACACACGCACACACCTACTCGCACTTACACTGTGTTCATTGACTTTATGTCAATGAACACAAAAATTCAGACCATGACTTGAAGACGTCATAAAATAAAGAATGAATAAATAAAAAGTACCTTCTTTTAATAACTCATATTGTATATTACTCGCATCATAATCACAACTACTAAACACTTTCCATCATGTTTCAGTTATCTATTTAAAACAGTAGTGTTCGAAATCCATTCGAGATCCCGAAAATGCCGAGATCGTCGAGATCTCTTCTCGAGATTGCATTCCCTAAACGAAATAGCTTTTGACGTTAGAAAGCACTGGAACAAAGAATCTAACACAAGCGAACGGGCCCCCACAATGCAGAGTATCCTACTGAAGGGGTCGCAGGTACAAAATACCTGTCTTTAATATTATTAATTTATAGTTTTAGCATGTTTCAGTAGCAATAACACTTGCTAACTGTGAAGGAATTTCCTTTGAATAAGTCCGTCTTTTTGTACGTAATTGTTATCACATTGCAGGTTATTTAAGTTTTATTGTGCAATAAAGTGTAACAACAAAAAGGAAAACAAAGAATATTGTAAAGAGTTTCGAAATTTTGCTGATTGCGGCAATTGCCCATTAGATCAGTTGGGAGAGCGCTGGTACGGTTATACGGAACCCAGAGGACGCGGGTGCGAGTCCCGGCATTGGCGGAGTTTTTAGCCTCTAAATAGGTTTTCAAAATTTACTCAGCACGGGTTAGTGCAACAAAAAGAATATATAACAAGGAAAACAGCGAGAGGAAACATACTTCACGTACCTCAGGGCTTTAGATTGTCATTCCGCTGTGGGCACGCGTTGTAGTTATGCCTATACTTTCTATCTCAGAGAAAGCCCGTGCGCTGCAGTAGAACGTATAGATAGATAGATAGATAGATAGATAGATAGATAGATAGATAGATAGATAGATAGATAGATAGATAGATAGATAGATAGATAGATAGATAGATAGATAGATAGATAGATAGATAGATAGATAGATAGATAGATAGATAGATAGATAGATAGATAGATAGATAGATAGATAGATAGATAGATAGATAGATAGATAGATAGATAGATAGATAGATAGATAGATAGATAGATAGATAGATAGATAGATAGATAGATAGATAGATAGATAGATAGATAGATAGATAGATAGATAGATAGATAGATAGATAGATAGATAGATAGATAGATAGATAGATAGATAGATAGATAGATAGATAGATAGATAGATAGATAGATAGATAGATAGATAGATAGATAGATAGATAGATAGATAGATAGATAGATAGATAGATAGATAGATAGATAGATAGATAGATAGATAGATAGATAGATAGATAGATAGATAGATAGATAGATAGATAGATAGATAGATAGATAGATAGATAGATAGATAGATAGATAGATAGATAGATAGATAGATAGATAGATAGATAGATAGATAGATAGATAGATAGATAGATAGATAGATAGATAGATAGATAGATAGATAGATAGATAGATAGATAGATAGATAGATAGATAGATAGATAGATAGATAGATAGATAGATAGATAGATAGATAGATAGATAGATAGATAGATAGATAGATAGATAGATAGATAGATAGATAGATAGATAGATAGATAGATAGATAGATAGATAGATAGATAGATAGATAGATAGATAGATAGATAGATAGATAGATAGATAGATAGATAGATAGATAGATAGATAGATAGATAGATAGATAGATAGATAGATAGATAGATAGATAGATAGATAGATAGATAGATAGATAGATAGATAGATAGATAGATAGATAGATAGATAGATAGATAGATAGATAGATAGATAGATAGATAGATAGATAGATAGATAGATAGATAGATAGATAGATAGATAGATAGATAGATAGATAGATAGATAGATAGATAGATAGATAGATAGATAGATAGATAGATAGATAGATAGATAGATAGATAGATAGATAGATAGATAGATAGATAGATAGATAGATAGATAGATAGATAGATAGATAGATAGATAGATAGATAGATAGATAGATAGATAGATAGATAGATAGATAGATAGATAGATAGATAGATAGATAGATAGATAGATAGATAGATAGATAGATAGATAGATAGATAGATAGATAGATAGATAGATAGATAGATAGATAGATAGATAGATAGATAGATAGATAGATAGATAGATAGATAGATAGATAGATAGATAGATAGATAGATAGATAGATAGATAGATAGATAGATAGATAGATAGATAGATAGATAGATAGATAGATAGATAGATAGATAGATAGATAGATAGATAGATAGATAGATAGATAGATAGATAGATAGATAGATAGATAGATAGATAGATAGATAGATAGATAGATAGATAGATAGATAGATAGATAGATAGATAGATAGATAGATAGATAGATAGATAGATAGATAGATAGATAGATAGATAGATAGATAGATAGATAGATAGATAGATAGATAGATAGATAGATAGATAGATAGATAGATAGATAGATAGATAGATAGATAGATAGATAGATAGATAGATAGATAGATAGATAGATAGATAGATAGATAGATAGATAGATAGATAGATAGATAGATAGATAGATAGATAGATAGATAGATAGATAGATAGATAGATAGATAGATAGATAGATAGATAGATAGATAGATAGACAGACAGAATATCTTTTATTGTACAAAGGAATTACCGTAACAGAAATTTAATATATCAAAATATAGTGCAATGAACGTGTTAAAAAATTGTTAATGCCTTTCAACAGAAATTTAATATAAGAATGTTATGTTAGGGCTGGTAAGGGACGTCCCAAGCGGGTATACATCGACCAAATAGGGGATGTATTAGCAAAGGGGAAGATAAAAAGTGCCCGGAACCGGCGTGTGTGCATGCAACGACTTATGAACGTAGATGAAGGGAAGGTGATTTGTCAGGATCGTGGCAAGTGGCAGTCCCTGATCTCTGCCTACAGGCGTGGGGTTATCTATATGTGTATGTATGTAAATTTATGTTAGTGTTATGAAGAAAGTTAAAAAATTTTTTTTAAAATATTTTTTTTTTTTTTTTTTTTTTTTTTTTTTTTTTTTTTTTTTTTTTTTTTTTTTTATACTAAATGCTTTATATTGGAATAAATATTTATAATAGTAATAATTAATGATAAAAATGGAACTAAACCTAAAACATTCTAATTTAAATAAAATATTTGAGCCAGATCGCTGTCGGGCGGCAGAGTACCAAGAAGGCTGGCGGCATTGCCTCGCTGTATGGCTAGGTAAATTAATAAATAAATTATTAAATAAATTCAATTTAATTTAAGTTTTTAGCTGAAAGAAACACAGAATGTCAGGATTTTACATGTTTGAATTTTTTTTTCTTATCTTTAAATGTCATAAAATTAAGAAGTCGATAGCCGATAGTTGCTAGTGTGTTTATTTCGTGGGAATAATTATAGCGATGATCTAAACATCTAGTCATTTTCTCAATTGGCAATCCGCTCCTGGATCCAGGACTTGAAGGAGTATACCCTGGAGTAGACGTCAGGGTAGCCGCGTGCGCAGGGCATTCCCCACGAGACCACTCCCACTACGGACTTCCCCTCCACCAGTGGACCGCCAGAGTCTCCCTGGAAGTAGAAAATCAAGTACACAAAAGTAGTCAAGCGTGTTAACCGCTAGACCATCGAGGCAGTTGCAGTTGAAGTTAGAATTTAGGAAAAAAATAATTGGCCTGAAAAGATAACCCTAATGTAGTTCTATCCTGTTTTTAAGTGCTATATTTTGAAGTGTAACAAACAAACTTTCTTCTTATTTTCTTTTCAAGAATTGTTTTATTTGCTTTCTGCAGCTGGCTAGCAAACCTTGCTTGAATGTTATAATAATTGTGTTTTGGAGATTAGTTGAGATACGGGGGGATCAAAAAGTAGTGAGAACGACATATTACTTGGTAAAGCGACAGCGGGAACTGGCAGGCATTAGCTCAGATACATATCTATAATATAAAAACGAATCGCTGAATGTGTTGGTAAGCGCAAATCTCGAGAGCAGCTGAACCGAATTAATGAAAAATTCTATACTAACAATTTTTGACCAAAAACAATACATGATACCTAATGAGAAATCTCGTGGCTTATAATATTTTTTTTGTGTACTTTAGTCATTAAAATCGGTAGAGCAGTTTATCTTGCAAAAATCTTCCAAGTTTTTTTAAATAAGTGGCGCCACCTTTGTTCCTAAGGGCTGCATGTGTTGCTGCGGCGGTTAAAATCGTTTATTTTAATGCCCACTATCACTGCGCGATACGCTAGCTCCCATCACAGAAATAAGTTCTTTCTCTTCACAGTTACTACGACACAGCGAGGGCTTTTCCAGCACACGTAAACCTAAATATTTCCTTTTCTATCTTTTGTTTTTCATTTAATATTATATTTCTAACAATATGAGTCGTAAAAACATATCCTATTTAGACAATTTTTTTGCATGATGGAGTGAAAACTGAAATTAAAAAAATAAATAATTATTACAAACATAAATCCTTCTGCAGTTGTCACGGTTTTTTATTTAACTTTTATTTTTAATGATTCATTAATTAATTCCCTTTCGATTAAGATATTAATCATTAGGATCGCTCTATTCGTTAGCCTGTCAGAATTTTTCAATTGCTTTTTCAAAGAAGAGGCGCCCTCTCTGTTCCTAAGGGGTGAAACTTATGCTGCTGCGGGTCAAATCGCTTATTTTTGTCCCTTCTACACTGCGCAAAACGGCTTGCTTTCATCATAAAGTGTAGCTTTTTTTCATAGCTGCTAGGACTAAAACTCACGTGGCAAGCACCCTCGCCGGCTTTGGTGAGCGAACAGATCTGGGAGTCGAAGACGTCGTTGATGCCAGCGAACCGGGCCCGGCAGTCGGCCACGCTCACCGCCGTCAGATTGATCCACTGCAGCTCGTTGGGTACCGAGCCTGGGTACTGTGGGAATGTATGAAAAATAATAGATTAGATTAGATGATACGGAGGTACACTTGGCTAGAAGGGAAGACGGCCGGTTGACCAGGGCAGTATCGGAGTGGTGGCCAAGGGAGGGAAGGAGGTTGATAGGCAGACCACCGACACGATGGTCAGACGACAACGTGAGGGTTGCGGGTCAGAAATGGATCAGTTTAGCACAGGACCGTGAAGAATGGCGCAGTAAAAAGGAGGCCTATGCCCAACAGTGGGTTGATGTGGGCTGATTATAGATATAGATAGATTAGATTAGAAGTCTGTATTGTACACACCAGAAAATTATTATATTATATTTGTGTATATGTAAGTGTCCCGCGACTACCGCTAGCGGCATTTTTCTGAGCGCTTCTGAGCTTCGCAAGGCACATTAAGCCGTTGGTGCCGTCTGTCACGTAATGGCAGTCGTTAAGCCATTTCCGAGGCCACATGGGCGGCTTAATAACTTCTGACAGTAAGCCATGTCTTACAATCCTCCACCAACCCGGACTGGGCCCCCTTGGTGGAGTATGGCCTAACCTTCCTGCGATGCAGGAAGAGACCCGTGCAGTGGGGACTTACAAGGGTTGATATCGATAGTATGCATCCTTCGGGCAGCCAACCAGAGCTCTGAGCTGCCTTTTATGGCAATTTAGACACACCACAGGCTAAACGTTTGTCTTTTTTTATTTTGTTTCGTTTATTGTATATTTCCTTTATTTCTCGTGTGCTCATATTATGTTAACTTATCTGGTTTTTTGTTTCTGGGATGTCTTGTTGGTATAATTTTTTTTTTACAATACAAAAATCTTTATTTCTCCATCCACAAATTAGTTGAAAAATAGCAGTGGTACAATATGGTGCAATAAAAGCGATTTGTGGACAGACAGGGTCCCAAACTAGATCAGAGATCTGTATCTTAGGATGCCAGGCCACCCAAAAAACTAGTACAACAAAGTATGAAACATACTGTAGACACTAAGTCGGCTCAAATTACGACCGACAGAGATATAACAGAAAAAATAAAGAAAATGTACAAAAATTATAAAATACATAAAAGCAAACAATAGTAGGTACTCATATTTATACTCAGCCCTACGACTAGGTCTTGGGATCGGGTTTAGCCACTGAGTGAAGGAGTCTGTGTGTGCGTGTGTATGTGTGTGCGCGCGTGTGTGTGTGTGTGTGTGTGTAGGGTGTGTTTGTCTGTGTGTGTGGGTGTGGAAGTAAAAATAAGTGAGTTTGTGATAGGCTTTTATTTCTATTAAGCTTTCAGTTCTTGTGTAATCTAGTTCACTTAGATACAAGAATAGTTTTTGTTTTACCTTATATTTTGTAACGTCTAGAATGCCAAGAATTTTAATGAAAAAGTTATACAGTTTGCCAGATCTATAATAATAAAAACGTTGTGCAAATGACGTTTTTGCAGATTCAGCTTCGCAAACTGTGTAGAATCTTCTGCGGCAGATTTTATCATTTTTATTAGCGAAATTAGAGACGGTAGAATGTTTGTGAAGGACAGTATTTAGGAGATACAGTTGCCTGATCGTTAATACCTTAGCGTCAGCATACAAGCTAGAGGTGCTGTAAAGTCTAGGTTTAAAATATATGACCTTAAGTAGCATTCTCTGGGCTCTTTCAAGTTCGATCAATGTGGTCTTGGGAGCTCCACCCCAAGTTCTTATGCAGTATGTTTGGATAGATTGAGCTAAGGAAAAATATACAGTTTTTATAACCTCTGAATCTGCAACATGACGGAGACATTTAAAAAGGTAGGTCAACTTCCGGATTTTTTGAGAAAGCATGTGTATATGTTCTTTGAAAGACAAGTTTTTATCAATGATAACACCTAAGTATTTTATTTTGTCTGTTTCTTGAATGAAAGGACAATTACAAGATATTGCGGGATTAAATCGACACTTATGAGCTTTGATAGAGGGGAGAGTTACACCCGGATTATTTTTGATTTGATAAACTACATATTTTGTTTTATCGTCATTTAAGGTCAGCCAATTTAAAGCCAGCCAGTGACAGACATTGGTAAAACCTACCTGCGAAACATCAAAAAGTTCATTAACTGTATTCGCATAGAAAGTTAAAGCGGTGTCATCTGCGTATGCTGTTATTTGACAGTTTGTTAACTTTAGTTGACATAATTCGTTTAAATAACATAAGAAGAGTGTCGGTCCTAATATGCTGCCTTGCGGTACGCCATAACTCATCGGTAAATCTTCACTTATAGCATCGTCGATTTTTACCCGTTGTGTCCTACCCGAAAGGTAACTTTGGAATAGGTTAAGAGGGACACCCCTAATGCCCATTCCCTCTAACTTTTCCAGAAGGCGGGGGACATATACCGTGTCGAATGCCTTCGCAAGGTCGAGGAAGATAGTAAGGCATTTAACCCCTCCATCAAGTTTTCTCACCACGTAATCAATCATCGTATGAACTGCATCATCAGTAGAGATTCCTTCTCGGAAGCCAAATTGTGTTTTAGGCAAAAGCTGAAAGTCTTCGAGGTACTTCGTTAGTCTGGTGTTAATTAGGCGCTCATATAACTTTGACAGAGTGGTCAGAATAGCAATAGGACGGTAATTATTAACACATGATCTATCTCCCGCTTTGTGAATTGGGTGGACTAGTGACTTTTTGAGAGCTTGCGGAAACGTACCGCTCTGCATGCACCTGTTTAGAAGGACAGTAAGAACTGGAGCGATTGTCTTACATGTGGCAATAAATACTTTGGCTGAAATCATATCCCACCCCAGACCACAGTCTTTTTTTAGATTCATAATGAGCCTTTTTACTTCATCACAACTAGTAGGCAGGAGGACAAATGAACTAGAAGGAGGTTCGATGTTAGATATTGATTTGCTTAAAGGAGGTAAGTCAGTATTAATTTTTTCAGCCAAGGATTGCCCTATACCTGCAAAGAATTTATTTACTGTATTTATTCCAGAGATATCATTACAATTTAGGAGTTCATGCGGAATAGAGCTTTTTCTGCTTGTATTTGTTATGGATTTTATTGAATCCCACATCTTTTTAGAGTTATTCTTTGCATTGAGCAATTGATCCCTTTCATACTGCCTTTTTAACTTTTTTAGAAGATTGTTACAGTAGTTGCGGTATCTTGTATAAGTAGTTTTCAAAATTTCATTATTTGTTTCGGTTCTTAATCGTTTATGTATTCTATCCCTGTTTTTTATGCAGCGTAATAGGCCCACTGTAACCCAGGGTTTTAAAGTAATTTTACTTCTAGGTAATCTCACAGTAATAGAATTATTAATCAAAAGTTTGTTCATTAGTTCAATAAATAAGTTTGTTGTGGTCTCCAAGCAATTTGTTTCGAAAACAATCTTAAAATCTGTTTTATCACATTGAGATTGTAGCGATTCATAGTTAATTTTATTAAATATATTAATCTTTTTACAATTGTCTTTTTTGTCGGTATGCAAACATAGAAGAGTAGTTAAGTGGTCAGCAACAGAAGTGTTTAAAGTAAAACTATAAGCCCTCAATTTTGTTTTTAAGATAACATGATCAAGACAGTTCTTAGATCTTGTGGGGAGATAGCTCGCAGGTAGAAGACCGTGGAAAGATAACATGTCGAGATATGCAGCTGTAGTAGAACCCGTATCTGTTAGGTTAATATTAATATCACCTGTTATTATTATGTTTTTAGTAGATGTAAGAGTCATCAACAAATTATCCAATGATTGGAGAAAATTGTCCAAGTTTGAAAAACTAGGGGGTCTATATAATGCTATTACAACGGTATCGTTATCAATTTTTATAGTTAGGCAATTAGCATCCACAAAATTCGGTTCTTTTACTACGCAATTGATAAATCTTTTGAGTATATCACAACACCATCGTTTTGGTTGAACGTTTTGTAAGTTCTATGCATGTTATATCCTTTCAATGATGGCAAATGTGCAGCATAGGATAACCAGCATTCTGATAATACAATCACGTCACATTCAAACTCTAGTTTTGCCAGCATAATATGGAGACTGTCATAATTGCAATTGATGCTGCGTATGTTCTGATGTACTATTTTTAGATGTGTGTACTATTTTTTGATGCTGCGTATGTTCTGATGTACTATTTTTAGATGTGTGTTAGGGTTTTGAAGGTAATTTTTACAATTTTCAGGGTGACATGCAACCGGAACCGCAACGTTAAAATTGTCAATCGAGTTTATTATATTTAAACTATCGAAGATGCATGTGTAATAAATGTCTTTCTTTCTTTTCTTTCTTAAAATCCAAATATACCGTAGTCGTCCCCCATCCCGACAGAAGCAGAGGGGCGCCGGCCTCCGTGTCGCTGGCCGGGAGCGCAATGGGTTGGACTTTGTCCGTGTACTGGATATCAGTCGCCACCCGGATCAGGCTGACGTCATTCCTGATGAGGTACCCGTCATAGTCCTCGTGGACGATGATGCGGTCGATGGCGTAGGAGGTACCGCCGGAGTTCAGGCGGTTGGTGCCCACTACCACCCTCATGAACATTGGGGAACTGGGTGGAGAAATAGAGTTTGTTATTCATATTATTTATTGCTAAATCGCGTACAGTCATGACCACTAAGATGGATGCTCTTCAGTACCACAGAAACCACGACGACACGGAAGACCGTCCCATGGAAGCCCCACGGAAGAGAGCCGTTCTCTTTTTGACGAAAGAGAAGGGTGTGACTTGGCTAGAGCTACCATCCCAATCATGAAGTTGTTAAATACGTTAACTTAAATGACAAACTCTAACTGGCGTGTTTCAGGAACAGCATTTTTGAGGTCACCCTGGGTCACGCTTAGTCACGTCACGCTTAGGTTAACATTGGTAAACTTCACCCGTGCTTTGTTGTGATTACGATGTTTGTTTACCTAGGCGTGACGTCAGATTCGACGCCATGACACTGCGAGCTGTTTCTCCACAGATTTGAAATAATTTTACAAAAATGGCTTTAAACGTCGCTAAACTTTAGTTTATTACTGTAATATACTTAGGTTATTTGTAAATTCTAAATGTGACCCCAAATTATGAAAGAGGATTTAAAAATCTTTCGTCATGCCGATTCCCTAGGCATCAAGTAGATAGATAGATACATAGATAGAGAACACTTTATTGCACAACCAGAAAAAAGAATACAACCATGATTTCATAAATCTAAGTAATGTTACACAATTGGCGGTCTTATCACTAAGAGCGATTAGCGATCTCTTCGAGGCAACCTTTGGATGGCAAGTATTTCAAGAACTGCACATTTGAAACCATGTCTTTACCTTCCGTCAGTACAATGGGCGGCAGTGAGCACCCATCTCTTGTTGAGAACGGAGCCGCCGCAGAAGTGGGAACCAAATATGTTGCGGAGGGAGGCCTGGTAGGGGACGCCCCCGTCGGGCACTTCCTGGCCCCCAACTATGCGAGTGTCAGAGCGCAGGCGCAGATCCTTGCTTATCACGGACCCTTGAACGAAACGTAGGTATTTATTTGCCTCCAAGTTTCGCTGTAGAACTTTTTCGATGTAGGTATTAACAGTGATTATAAGCACACGATTCCTTGAAACGCTCCTCAAATGCACTTTTAATAGAAGGTATGTGGTAAAGGTTAGAACAGACAATTATATTACATTGAAGGAGTGTTTCAGGAAAATGTGTTTTTATAAGAGTGTTGCTCCTCCAATGCACTTTAAATAGTATGTGGTAGGATTACAACAGATTATTTAAGGTAAATCTGAAGAGGGTTTTAAAACACAATTTTTTTCAACGCTCGATGAATGCCGTATAGTCATATATAGCCAGTGGTTGATACATTAGAAGTCTTTTAGAAGTTGCGTTTTTATATAACAACTTGAGTAATTTTATAAGTGTCACTTAGATGTTTCACATTTATAAACCCTAACTGCAAAGTAGGTACTCGGGGCTGCAAGTGACGCAAATTACTTCAGCCAGATGTTGCTGCCTGTACGTAATACAGAGAATATTGCACAGAGGTTCGAAATTTCACTGATATCGGTGGTCGATCATTAGCTCAGTTGGAAGAGCGCTGGCACGGTTAGCCAGAGGTCGCGGGTTCGAGTCCCGACATGGGTGGAGCTTTTAGCCTATTAATAGGTTTTTAAAATCTCAAATTTATTTCAACTTAAAAATTTACGTTTTCTTTGTTTCTTCTTCTTCTTCAGGCTATATTAGTCCACTGCTGGACAAAGCCCTCCCCTAATGAGCGCTATAGCGCAACGTTGTGCCATCATTGGGGGGTAATGCTTATGGCATTAAGTTCGCCGCATTGTACAATTTTATGGTGCAATAAAGTATTAATAATATAATATAATGCCCATAATCCCCACGCTGGGCATGCGGGTTGGGGATCGCAGTTTGCGCAACTGTACTGCAGGGGGCGCTGCTGCCTACCCCCTGGTTTGTGTCCCTTAGTCGCCTTTTACGACACCCGCAGGAAGAATTTGGGTTGGTGCTATTCTCTAGGCCGACACCACACAACAGTCTGGCTTTCTTTGTTTAATGGCAAAATATCCTTCCTTCACGAAACATCGTGAGGAAAACTGTGTGTCTGAGGTTTTCAAATACCTCAGCGCCTGAAACTGCCAATCCGCGGTGGGCACGCGTGGTAAATATGCCTATTCTCTCTCTGAGAGAAGGCATGTGCCCTGCAGTGGGAAGTTTATAGAACATTTATGTGAAGAAAAAGTTGTATTTAATGTCAGAGACTTACCTTGAGTTAAAAGCGCCAGCGAAAAAAAAATTAGAGGTCCCAACAAAGCCATTTTAGTATCAGTAAAAAGACGCAATCAACCTAACAAAAGAAAATACTAGGATCCTGAAGACCCTGTTGAAAAATGCGTAATAAAATAGATGTCATCGTATTTATGAAGACTATAAAAGTACTCAAGAAACTATATCTGGCTCGAGTTAATTGCATTATCAACAACAACCTAAGTACCTCATTCATATACTTGTACAATCTGGAGCGCATCATGTAGAGTACTTAGACCTTTCTGGAGACCGTTCCAGTTCAGTGCTAACCAGACTTGCCAATCTTGCCATCAATGTGATTATTGAACCATATTTCAAAGATTTTAGCGTCGATGTCCCCTGTACAATTATACCTAACTAGATACTAGAGTGGCTACTTCAGATTGTCTTGTTTTGCCTGGGTCGAACGATGGCGGGAAGCATTCGTGGTTGACGACCAGTCACAAATGACTCGTCGTCAATCATCGTCACCACACACACTGACATTTAAAACTATTTTAAATTAACATACGATCGAAATTTCAGTGTGTGTGGTGACGACGATTGACGACGAGTCATAAATGAATTTCGAAATTTCGATCGTCTGTTAAATAGTGTTAAAAGCCAGTGTGTGTGCTGAAATTTTGATGACTCACTGAAATTTTGATGTTCTGTTGTGTCTGTGGTGACGACGATTGACAACGAGTCACAAAAGACTTGTCGTCACCACTCACACTATCATTTAACACTATAAGATATTTAAAAACCTATTTAGAGGCTAAAAATTTCACCCATGCCGGGATTCGAACCCGCAACCTCTGGCTATCCGTACCAGCGCTCTACCAATTGAGCCAATGGGCGACTCACGGCATCAGTGAAATTTCGAACCTCTTTACAATATTCTCTGTATTACGTACAGGCAGCGACATCTGACTTAAGCAAATTGCATTACTTACAGCCCCACATTGTAAAGAGGTTCGAAATTTCACTGATGCCGTGAGTCGCCCATTGGCTCAATTGGTAGAGCGCTGGTACGGATAGCCAGAGGTTGCGGGTTCGAATCCCGGCATGGGTGAAATTTTTAGCCTCTAAATAGGTTTTTAAATTTGTTCCTTAGCACGGGTTAGTGCATTAAAAATAAAAATTGTGTAATCATGTGAGTACAGTGATATCGTTCCGATGTTAAACCTAACTGCAAAGTAGGTAGTCGGGGCTGTAAGTAATGCAATTTGCTTAAGTCAGATGTCGCTGCCTGTACGTAATACAGAGAATATTGTAAAGAGGTTCGAAATTTCACTGATGCCGTGAGTCGCCCATTGGCTCAATTGGTAGAGCGCTGGTACGGATAGCCAGAGGTTGCGGGTTCGAATCCCGGCATGGGTGAAATTTTTAGCCTCTAAATAGGTTTTTAAATTTGTTCCTTAGCACGGGTTAGTGCATTAAAAATAAAAATTGTGTAATTACTATAAGATATACTATTAACAGACGATCGAAATTGGTACGGACCCGACAGCGGATTAGGCGTACCCTAGGACCGTACCTAGTTCGATCGTCTATTAGTACTAGTAGTATTACCACCCGATCGAACATGATACGGTCCGGACAGCGGATTCGGTACGCTCCATACCATATCAGTTTGTAACGGTGCAAACCTCTTTACACCATTTTTATTTCTTTTTCCATCTATCATTTTCAAATATTTAAATTATGTATGTCACTCATTCTTCGATTTCCCTCATTTTTCACACTACTACTTTACGCTTTGACCAGATCTGACTTTTTACCTGCTTCTCCGTTTATCCATTTTTATCCAGTTTTCTGTTAATATTACTACAATTCTACAAATAAAACCACACCTAAAGTCGTTCCAGAGTTTATTTATTAATTATTAAAGTTATAAAACGTTCCAAGTTTGTCTGGAAAGTTGTCTGAGGAACGCAACTAGTTGAATTTCGTGTTCGTTCGGTCCGATGGTACGCCTAATCCGCTCTCCGGCCCGCACCATTTCGATCGCCTGTTAATACTATAAAACGCGCCACAAGCATCGTCGTATTATCCATGCAGGCCATAGACATACTATTGGTAGAACGGCAGTTCGAGCTTTCATAGTGACGCAAAAAATTGGCAGCTAAATTTCCGCTTAGCGCAGCCGGTTGCCAAAGTGTACAGTCTGTTAGCTTTTAGAATATACCTCGGCTATTAACAGACATAATTGAATATATTCGTGTAATACAAATATCGGAACTAATATGACACTTAATTTTACATGCCTGCTCAAAATAGGGAAGAAAAGTTTTATACCGAGCAGGAAGTAGTATTACACTCGTGTGCTTTCGGCGAAAACAGAAGCCTACTCTAGAGCCCGAGGTATATTCTAGCTAACAGAATGTACGTAGGTATTCGTGAACCTCACGTACTGCAATCTGCATTGTGTTGGTGTCGCCTCGGCTTTGAACGTAATTTTGCTGACACACTGTCTCTGCGTGGCACCACAGCTGGGGACAAATGAACCTGTTTGTGATATCGTTGTTTCTGGTTCCCACGACACAGGGTATCCTAGTGTGGGGCCAGAAGCAATGTATGTGCCTATATGTAAATGTTTTGTTATGTTATTTGATGGATCACATCAGTAATAAGACAATTCGCTAAGTTGACTGAAGAGCAAGCTGAAGTGCCAGTAGGCTGGTGCATATGTCGAAGAACCGATGGTCGATGGGATGCAAAGGTTCTCGAGTGGAAAGGCAGCCAAGGAAGCAAGACAGCTCTTTGCACCGATAACCTAAGATACAGTTGGAGAACGGGCAGGATGAGAATGACTAAGGACGTAATGAACGTAAGGAATGGATATTCTGGAACACGCTGCCGTAGTCTGTTTTTCGTAAGTCTTCGTAGTCTGTCTGTCGTAGAGACATTCTGGTATAACTTGGGTATCTTTAAAAGTAGAGTTGACCGTTGACAAATGATTGAACGTATTCAGAATAAGTTTTTGTGATTTGTTTTCCTTAAGATGTATGGAGTGTACCCGGGATATCCACTATTGTACCCTACACTATACCTTCTGGGCATGGTAGGTTATTGCAGGTTAGAAGTGAGGAGGAGTCTCTCCCTAGCAGTGTACGTTTTTAAGGTGTTGCGGGGAATTATAATAAACCCGGCACTACTGGTGCAGATACAGTTGTGCGTGCCGGACGGGTATGTTTCGGGCCGGCGCCGGCGCCGGCCGCCGCTGCTGGCCGTGCCGCGCGCGCGCACCAACCTGCTGCAAGATGCGCCGCTCACCCGCGCCTTGCGTACGCTCAACACTGTTGCTAATCATGTTGACTTGTTTAACTGTTCCCTGAGAGGGTTTACGGAGGCTGTTTTAAATGTGCTATGTTATCCGTAATGGGATAGTTTGTTTATTACATTTTCTGTTTAGGTGTTTTGTAATTTTCTATGTTGTATTACAATATTTATATTAAAAATTTTAGTTATAAGTTTAATGATGTATATAGTGTTATCATTAAGTTTATCCGTAAGTAAATCCGGACTAAAAGTCTACAATATATAGTGTTAGTTTATCCGCTGTAGTAGCTTGATTTTGCAACTAATTGTAAGTTAAGGTTCCTGCACTATCGAATTAGGTAATCCTGTAATGGTAGTGTGATGTATATATAAATAAATAAATATCGTCATCGCAATAAAAAAAAAATCTATTCATTATTTATTTATTGTAATATACCCCCCATGTTTTAACTTAAATCATGGTTAGATCGAATTCGAAGTACCCGTCTATTCGAGTCTATTCGAGTCTGCCACTACGCTAATATTTTTAAACTCCTCTGATGATATTTATAAAAACACTAATTCTTAAAACACTATTTACATACAGCTTAAGTTGCTCTTTTCTTCTACGAGAGACTACTTAAAGTATACAGAAGTCGAGTTTTTGTAAATAACATCGACACAATTAACAATGAAATTATCTATACCTAATGATTTTGGAGTGAATCCACGATAAAGAGTAGGTATTGTTATCTTCTAGATAGTTAAGTACCTATCTAATGTTTTGAAAGCAAGACAGCACCACGTGTCATCAGGATGATTCACAAAGATCAGTAAACTTGATTAGAATCTTGGCACAAAGGAACTCCGATAGGGACATATTGACCCTTTCGAAGTAGTTAAGTAAAGTCGTGCTTCTAAAGAACCTTTATATGCGTGCACTTGATTGAGTAGCATTAAGGGTGACATTGCAGCTAATCTTAAAGGTCGATCTGCTGTCGATTGTACATCAAAGGTATAAATATGATCTACATTAATAAATCCATACCATACCTACAACAATTTAACAGTAATTTGTATAGGTACCTACATTAGATACTTAATTGTGGTTTGATAGAAAGTTTCTGCCGTCATGATTTCTATATTTTTTGTTTTTACCCTAGTGCTCGTGGCCCATGGTAAGAGTCAGTTTTATCAAATAAGTTTTTAAAACCATCAGTTTTTATTTTTAAAAGCAGGCATCATCTAAAGCACTCCTCAGAGGCTGTTTATTTGTTTAGATAGATAGATAGAGAACACGTTATTGCACTGCCAGAAAAAAAAATATAATTATAATTTCTTAAATCTACTAATCTGAGGGTCTTTTCCTATTAAAATCTCCACTACAGACAATTTGAATCGCGTTTATCGAGTGTTTTAAGTGCTCCGCAAGGGACATGTTGGCCCTCATACAACTGCAGTCGTTAAGCCTTGTCAGTGTCAGATGCCTTTTAAATTCTGACAGTTAGGCCCGCCACTGGCTTACAATCCTCCACCAACGAGTTGGCCCCGTGGTGGAGTATGGCCTAACCTTCCTGCGATGCAGGAAGAGACCCGTGCCCCAGCAATTGGGAGATACAAAGGCGTGATAAAATAAAAGTAGGTAGATAGTCAACAAAAACTATTATAATGTCTCGCTCAGCGAGGGGAAAAAAATCGAAAAAAATGACGACTACCTAGTCGGAGGCCTGTCTGACTATATTAACGCAGCATGCTCCTTCCCCGTATCGGTGGCCGAAGATGATGGGTGGCCGCGGAGCGTCGACGGCGTCAGATGTCGCTTGGTCGGTGACTTCTCGTACTCCCCGCAGTTATCAACCCTTGTATGTCCCCACTACTGGGGCATGGGTCTCTTCCTGCATCGCTCAAAGGTTAGGCCATACTCCACCACGGTGGCCAAGTCCGGGTTGGTGGAGGATTGTATGACAGTGGCGGGCCTTACAGTCAGAAGTTATCAAGCCGCCCATAAGGCCTTTGACATGGCTTAACGACTGCCATTACAATGACAGCCGGCACCAACGGCTTAACTTGCCTTGCTAAGCACGGAACCGCTCAGAAAAATGTTGAAAAAATTAAAAATTAGTCTATGGTGAGGTATCATGCCTTGTGCGGATGCTCGAAGATTACTTCGGTACTATAATATTTATTTGTACAGTGGTATGAGCCTATGTTTCGTGTGAAATTGTAAGTGGTTTAATAATCGATTCTGCAGAAACAACGTTTATTTTTCAAAGTATCTTGAAACTTTACAGGCCATTTCGAATTTATAGTCGTAAATTGAGAAAATATTTTGAAAATTTATAACTTGGGCTAGTTGGTAATAATAATAATAATAATAATAATAATAATAATAATAATAATAATAATAATAATAATAATAATAATAATAATAATAATAATAATAATAATAATAATAATAATAATAATAATAATAATAATAATAATAATAATAATAATAATAATAATAATAATAATAATATAATAATAATAATAATAATAATAATAATAATATAAGCCTTGATTAATTTTTCAAAATAATAGTTATTTACATGCAACAATTAGAAATTGAAATTGACTTATTGATCTTTTTTTGCTTTTTTATTAGGGTGTCCCTCTCCGGGACATGCTTGGCCTCCCACAAGCCTTGTGGTTTGTGGGGTGTGGTCTAATCACCCTCGTTGACCAGGCTTCGCTGGGTGATTTAATGACTTTTCAGTTCAGTTGACATTTTCTTTAAATCATTTCTTGTGTGAGAATGTATATGTTTTCATCAAAGTGTTCCTGTTGTCTCTGTCTGAGGCAAGCCTCCACCAAAGTGGATTGAAATCTCTCAGATCATCTTTCCATCTTAGGAGTGGTCTTCCGGGTCTTCGCCAACCGTCTCTGGGTACCCATTCCATTGTGAGACGGGACCATCTGTTGTCATTCAACCTGTGACCTGCCCATTGCCATTGTTGTTTTAATATTGTGTCTATAATGTCCTTTACGTTAGTCTTCCTTCTGATGTTCTTGTTTCGCTCCCTGTCTTTGAGTTTTATATTAAGCATGCTACGTGCCATGGCTCTTTGGTTTACCGCTAGTTTCCTTCTAAGTCTTTCCGAGGTTGCCCAGGTTTGTGCGCCGTAGGTCATGGCTGGTAATATACAAGTATTAAAAACTTTGCTTTTAATAGTTATGTGGAGATTCGATTTAAATATGTGCTTCAGAGACCAGTACTTCTTCCACCCAATGCTTATTCTTCTCTCTATCTCTTTGTAGTTGGTAGTGGTATAATTATTAATACTAGAGCAACGGGCTTGTAGATTATTTCTGTTATTTCTTCAAGTCACACCCATAAATATAATGTTCGTTATCAACCCTTGTATGTCCCCACTGCTGAAGCACGGGTCTCTTCCTGCGTCGCAGGAAGGTTTGGCCATACTCCACCACGGGGGCCAAGTCCGGGTTGGTGGAGGATTGTAAGACAGTGGCGGGCCTTACTGTCAGAAGTTATCAAGCCGCCCATAAGGCCTCTGACATGGCTTAACGACTGCCATTATATGATAGCCGGCACCAACGGATTAACGTGCCTTGCGAAGCACGGAAGCGCTCGGAAAAATGCCACTAGCGGTAGTCACGGGACGCTCACCCATCCTGTACCTGACCGCGCCTGTTGTTGCTTAACCAAGTGATTGATTCCAATCACTCGGTTCGCCTAGGCCACGAGCGCTTCAGCATAGTATGCTGCCCATGATTATTAGGGGATAAATATGCCAATATTATGTACCTAACGATTAAACGATTGTTATCCATTGTTCAAGGTTTAATGTTACCTTTTTATCCACTTAGGTCAAAACAACCCCTGGGATTTTCTGACAACGAAGAGTCCCACAACCACAACGGCCGCTCCAGCATCTAAGGCGCCTACATTTGGTGCTGTCTTTGAGGATTTCTTCAATCTACACCAAGAGCGATCTGGATCACTCTGGAGACAGTGGCTGGAGTCCAGTTCTAAGGACCAACACACCTATGAAGCGCAATTGGATGACAACTTAGACATAATTGCAGAAGACAATGCGAAGGAGTCTTTTGACCAGGAAGAACGTCAGTCTCAGGAAGACAGTCGAAGTCCCTATGAAGTGCAAGAGGAATCAGCTTTCACAGGGATCCCCAGGGCACTGCAGAACGATGTGGAGGTGCAAAGTGGCGTTGAGTACATGTAAAACCCATTAAACATAAAATGTAAAAATACACGCCTTCTCGTCTCTTCTCAAGATAATACCAGTATATTGTAGAAGCTCTTCAAAGCGCCTACTCTATTTTCTTAAGCACGGAAAGTGTACGATACCAGGACTTTTACGTATCAAAGTTATTATGTGTTTGAAAGATGTATAATAAGTAGGTAAGATTGTAATGAAAACTATAGTTCGGAAAAATATTACGAAATGTTCTTGTAATTTTACTAGCTGGAGGTGGCCGCGATTTCGTCGGCGCAGGATTTGAATTTCGAGTAGCATATAATACTAGGGGTTAAAGCATGAAATTGCCGTTTTATTGCAATAGGTTCTTTGAATTGACATAGAATCTTCATGGTTTGTCGAATGAAACTTTTTTTAAATGGTTTCTATGATGTTCTTTTGTTGAAAATGTGAAACATTTGATTATCGACTTTCTATTGTTTTTGTTATTCAATTTAGACAAGAAAGATGGATACTGCGAAAATTCGAGTGATTTTTGAATACGAGTTCCGACGCGGAACTAACGCGGCAGAAACAGCCCGCAATATCAATGCTGCGTTTGGAGAGGGGTATAATTAACGCACCGTGCGATTTTGGTTTAAACGCTTTCGTGATGGAAATTTCGACTTAAAGAACGAGCCACGAGGAAGACCGCCCACACAGGTGAATAACGATGAATTAAGAGAGATAGTGGAAGCCGATCCTAGTCAAACTACCCAGGAATTAGGGGCATGGTTTAACGTTACCTTACCCACAATATTTACTCACTTACGTCAAATCAATAATATAAAAAAATACGAAAAATGGGTGCCTCATGATTTGACTGATCTGCAGAAAAAAACGCGTATCCATCTTTCTTGTCTAAATTAAATCACAAAAACAATTGAAAGTCGATATTCAAATATTTCACATTTTTTAAAAAAAAGAACATCATAGAAACCATTTGAAAAAAGTGTCATTCGAAAACCTCAAACCATGAAGATTCAATTCAAAGAACCTATTGGAATAAAACGGCAATTTCATACTTTAACCCCTAATATTATAAGAGTTATTTTCTACGCCACGCTAATATTAGCGTGGCGTAGAAAAGAACTAACATTATGAGTATGACATTAAAGTTATCACATAATTATTTTTTGGGTCGCATTTGAAAAATATCACACAATATCCTCATAAATTGTAGCCTATGTGTTATTCTGATGTATAAGCTATCATCGTCAGGCTTTACTAGTCCACGGCTGGACATAGCCCACCCCTAAAGAGCGCTACGGTGTGCTATCATAGGGTGTCATGCCCATAATCCCCACGCTGGGCATGCGGGTTGGGGATCGCAGTTCGGTCAAATTGCGGTGAAATAAGCTATATAATCGTAGAGTTTCGTTTAGTTTTTACGTAAAAGAGTAACAAACATCCATCCATCCATACTTACAAACTTTCGCTTTTATAATATTAGTAGGATGATAGTTAGGTACATTGTTAATCCCCAAAACATTTTAAATCGCCCGCAGGCAAATATCTTCGTAGAGTGGTATTTTTTTTAAGAAGAGTGACGAGGTGGCCTGGTTTTACGTTATTGTCGATGCAAAGGAGGTTATATATTTTTCACACTAATGTAATTTAAACGGTACGCCACTTGCCATGTTTCTGGCAAACCTCTTTTGGGACACCCATCTGAATTTTCTACTTTTAACTATACGTAAGATGCTATTCACTACCACACATTTTAAAGTGTATACTAATAAACTTATTTGGCAATAATGCTGTCTATTTCTTCTTCAGGCTATATTAGTCCACTGCTGGACATAGCTCTCCCCTAATGAGCGCCATAGCGCAACGTTGTGCTATCATTAGGGGGTAATGCCCATAATCCCCACGCTGGGCATGCGGGTTGGGGATCGCAGTTTGGTGGAATTGTACTGCAGGGGGCGGTGCTGCCCACCCCCTGATTTGTGTCCCTTAGTCGCCTTTTACGACACCCGCGGGAAGAATTTGGGTTGGTGCTATTCTCTAAGCCGACACCACACAGCACAGCACAGCTGTCTATTTATTTTTGACCTACTTACTATCTTATATACAACGTGTTATAAAAGGAACCCAAAAAATGTTTCTTCGGAATCGACGTGGTCACTCTGGGCTCTATATTTTATAATAATTATGTCTTATCATTATCACACTAAAATGACAGTAACAAAAACATAGATATTTCACTATAGACAATATGAAAGATACTTTTTTCCTATTTTCTAATTAAAAAAATGAATGGCATTATTATGTTTTATTTTTCAACACCCCGGCAAAGATGTTACAAACATGAAAATACACGCAGACTGAGGCTACTTGTACAGAAGTACGGTAGACCCCAGTGGGAATCGAACCCACGGCCTCCGTCTTAGTACCCAAGCGCGTTAACGGCTAGACCAATGAGGCAGTCGTCTTATAGGTAAATAAATACAAAATGTCACTTGATTTGTAAAGAAAATCAAAATGATAATTAATTTATTTTATGAAAGTGAAAGAAAGGGAAAGGGAAAATTACATTTATTGCCAAAACACAACTTATACGCAAAAAAAAACAAAAAATTACATAAATGTAGACAGACATAAGGTCAACTAAAACCATAGAAAATGAATCATATGGAACAGACATTCCGAACAAAATATGTGTCGTTAGTACTAGACATACGTAGTAGGTATCTTTATATAGTCTGTGTCGTGGACTATGAATGTTATCACTATGACCGCACAGCTGCAGAATCGGCACGACGTTTGGTCGGGATGTCCTCTCTTTGGGATGCCTATATTGCCTTTATACTGAGAAAACCTGAGTGTTTGAGGTGATCCCCTACTTTCGTAGGGGATCACCTCAAACACTCAGGTTTCACCCCTACGGTGAAATTGCGAATCCGCGGTGGGCACGCGTGTTAATTAAGCCCATACTGTCTCTGTCTGAGAGAAAGCATGTGCTCTGCAGTGGCGTACATAAAAAGATGCCTATATTGAAGTTCCAAATTAAAAAATTACAATGTTGTTAAACAATTTGATAATGAAAAGACTATATTATTTCTAATGCACTAACCCGTGCTAAGGACAAATTTAAAAACCTATTTAGAGGGTTAAAATTCCACCCATGCCGGGATTCGAACCCGCGACCTCTGGCTATCCGTGCCGAGGACGGAATTTTTATTTCTTCTTCTTTTTATATTCTGTGGTTTTCAAGTTGCATTATTCTAAGCAAACATTGTAGGTCTTATTTCATACAAAGTCGATCCCAGAAAGAACAGTCTCAAGAATAAATTAAGACCACTTTACGAAAGGAATTCCTGTTACCTATAAACCAGCGTTAAGTTCGACTTAAAAGTGTTTTAGTGAGGTCAAGTTTTTGTAAATAGGTAAATACTGTATTTTCCGAACCACAGTGGGCTACTTTTTGTCGAGTCAAGCTGGAAAAAATCTATTTCAATACAAGCTTACCTAAATATTATTGAGGGGCTATTATCAATTTCTTGTACCTATATTGCACGATGACACGTGTAATCAATAAAACCCAGAATGGAATGAAAACAGTTTTATTTATAATACCAAAGGAAGCAAGTAGACATAAGATAAGATAACAATATTCTTTATTGTATACCGGAAAAATAGTTACAGAAACGGCAGATACAAAAGAGAAAACACAATTGGCGGCCTTATTAATAATGGTAATTTCTTCCAGGCAACCTCTAATTGGAAAATTTTCCGAGGAGAAATAGATACGGGTAGCCGGTGCAAATACGAATATTAATAGACAAAAGTACGTATACGTACCTAATAATAGACTTACCATACTCTTCTTCTTCTTCAAGCTATTATTCCACTGCTGGACATAGCCCTCCCCTAATGAGCGCAAGGTTGTGCCATCATTGGGGGGTAATGCCCATAATCGCCACGCTGGGCATGCGGGTTTGGGATCGCAGTTTGTTGGAATTGTACTGAAGGGGGCGCTGCTTGCTGCATACTTGAATACTATAAATAAATCTACATATACTCACATAAATAGTGACTTATAACAAAAAGACTAGTCAATACGTGCGGAGCCAACAAAGTTGCGGGTTTCCTCACGATGTTTTCCTTCTCATTTAGCGTGTGGTGTTGCGACTGCAAATTCGCAAATGTTTAGTTTGGTTTATACTTTATTGTACACGAAAAACACAAAAAAGGAAATACAATTAAAGAAAATACATGTACAAAGGCGAGCTTATCTCTGTAAGAGATTTCTTCCAGCAAACCTTGGGGAGTCGGAGTGGGGATGTGAAACGGGTCTATGCACGTGCACAACATACACTACATACTAATACACTTACACAGATAACAAAATCATGCCAAAATAGATATCTACCCAAATACATAAAAGCTAATAATGAAAAGAATGAACTACATAAACCATCAAAGAAATCTACCTAAATACATACATACATACATACATACATACATACATACATACATACATACATACATACATACATACATACATACATACATACATACATACATACATACATACATACATACATACATACATACATACATACATACATACATACATACATACATACATACATACATACATACATACATACATACATACATAATAATACGTAAACAATACAGAATAAGAACCTACTTACATAAATACCTATCAAGGAGCTAAGATATAGACAGATAATGCTCTTTCAACCGTTTCAATGTACGGGTGGTAGCTCAGTGGGTTGACTCTCAAGCAAGAGACCCAGGTTCGATCCCCAGTGCGGGTATATACAAATTCTTCTTCTTCTTCTTCAGGCTGTATATTAGTCCACTGCTGGACATAGCCCTCTCCTAATGAGCGCGTTGGGTTGTGCTATCATTGGGAGGAATTGCCCATAATCCCCACGCTGGGCGTGCGGGTTAGGTATCGCAGTTTGGTGGTGTTCTATGCAGGGGCGCTGCTGCCCACCCCCCGGTTTGTGTCCCTTAGTCGCCTTTTACCCGCGGGAAGAATTTGGGTTGGTGCTATTCTCTAGGCCGACAAATCTACAAATGACTTTGTTTAATTCCAACCCTGTATAAAGTACAAAAGATTTTAAAATGAAATGTACATTTTTAAACACGAATCGTCGAAACACTCCAAACGCTGATTAAAATAATCTGTGGTGGAGATTTTACAAGGAAAAGACGTAACCACAAATTAAATAAACTGCCTCTGAGGAGTGCTTTAGAGGAGTCGTGTCAATAAATACCAAACATAACCAAAACTTTACCTTGTGATTCATCGATTATTTTTACCAGTTTCACGGCCAGGTGAATATTATTGGAAATTACTGTGGCCTATACTGTTAGCCTACTAGCAGAGTGTGGAAAATAGTAAAACACTACATAGGTAGATGTTGCTCGATATTTTCTGCAAGTGTCACACATAATAACAAACAAACATAGGTTTTTAAACAAACAAACAAACAAACAAACAAACAAACAAACAAACAAACAAGCAAGCAAGCAAGCAAGCAAACAAACAAACAAACAATGGTAGCCTAGCGATATTTAAATCGGTGCCAGTCGTGTATCGGGATAAGATTATAACCGGCCAATACATGTGCATAATATCACGTCCAATAAATATACGATTAAGCCGTTGGTGCCGGCTGTCATGCAATGGCAGTCGTTAAGCCATGACGGAGGCCTTATGGGCGGCTTGATAACTTCTGACAGTAAGGCCCGCCACTGTCTTACAATCCTCCACCAACCCGGACTTGGCTCCCGTGTGGAGTATGGCCTAACCTCCCTGCGATACAGGAAAAGGCCCCTTTTTCCAATAGTGGTGACATATAAAGGGTTGATATCAAATATACGGTAAAAAATAAATGATTAGAGTATGGCACTGAAATATTTTACGAGGAATTCAGGAACCGATAAAAACCGAACGACTGACACAAAACAAAATATTCGAGTCATTTTAGAAACTTTGCTATTTAAGCTAACTAGGTACACAAAGTAACGATTAGTTGTATTAAGTGCGGTACATAGATAGCAATGCTTAAAATTGTTGTTACATTTTCCTATGTGCTATTGGCTCAAGGTAACAAGTAGTCGTACTTTATTACGAAATTCTGAGAAACTTAGAAATACCTAGCCTAGTTCTATATATTGTATTATTAGCTGACCAAGCAAACGTTGTTTTGCCACATATGTATGTGTATGTCCTCCACGTCATATCTCTCCCAACTAAGTTAATGGGCGACTCACCGGAAACAGTGAAATTTCGAACCTCCTTACAATATACTCTCTGTATCAACTCTTACATGTCCTCACTGTTGCGGCACGGATCTCTTCCTGCATCGCAGGCCATACTCTACCACGGGGGCGAAGTCCGGCCTTGTGGAGCACTGTAAGACAGTAGCGGGCCGTACTGTCAGAAGTTATCAAGCCGCCCATAAGGCCTCTGGCATGGCTTAACGACCGCCATTATTATTATTAGCCATTATGAATGAATAATTATGAAAGACGTTGTGTTTACCAATGTTTTACCACCAGCTGCAGTGATTCCGAGAGACTATGTCAATGTCACCCATGTTGGAATCGTGGGCGGTGAGACTGCACCGGAAGGGGCTGTCCCCTACCAATTGTCCCTAAGATATCTCGGGACCCACAATTGCGGTGGCTCTATTCTGAATAGAAGATGGGGGCTCACGGCAGCACACTGTGTCGACTCCAGGTAACCAGAATATATCTTCTACCTTTTTTTCTGAATATTTTCTTCTTTATGAAATGAATTGAAGTGAGTTTTGACGTGAGTTAAAGTGCCTATATTTTTTACAGAATCCACTTCTTCAATAGTACTTCTACGCCACTATTTCGCGAGGTGTTAAATTAACAGGTTAAAACTGTAAATCTTAGGAATATTAGATTTCTATAAATTAAATAATGCAGTCACTTAAATATTACGTAGGTATATTATATTATTTCCTCTTCCCATGATTTATGTATGGTTTAAGAAAGTTTATATAAATTTCTAACTTTGAATTCTAAACTTCATTATTTCTAAATTGCACCGACTACCCGTCTCTAATTTCTGTCTTGTCTCCGTCTATGGTTGCCTGGAAGTAATTGCTTTCTGTAATAAGGTAATAATTTTTTATATAATTTCTGTGTACAACAAAGAATATTCTATCTATCTGTCTTAGAGACAATACAGTACACAAATCAACATTAAAAACCAGAAAACCAAGTAATTGAACCTATTTGAGCCTTATAATTGTTCGTCAAACAGCTCACCTCAAGATTTAACGGTATATGTTGGCACCAATCGTCACGCCTCTGGTGGTACTGAATACGCCGTTCAGCGTTTTTACGTACACGAGAATTGGGATACGACGAAAATAATAAACGACATCGCTTTGGTCCAAGTTGATAAGGATATCGTTTTCGGTGACAAGGTGAAAGCGATTGGCCTGCCTGCTGAAGATACTCAAGTTGGGACAACGCTGCTGCTATCTGGATGGGGAAGAACATCGGTAAGGGAAGCTCTGGGTTACTCTTGCATATAAAGATAGATAGGGAGCCAAGAAAGGCTACATCGGTCATAGGAAAGCACATGACATGACCGCTCTGCCCAGTAAAGCCGGTCGGAAAAAAATATCATCTAATAGTGAGGGAAAGTATGGGAATATATAGAGAGGGATAGATACATATACTCTCGGAGAGGATTATTTCCAAAAATATAATGTATTCTAATATTATGTAACCATAATAAATATTGGCCTTATGCATCTACGTAATGAGATGATTTACAAAGTATCCAGTGGCTTCTCACTCACACTAGATGGGTGAAGGGACCACTCGGATGCTGTAGTGCCCGGGACATGGTTTTATAGATCGTGTAGGCTTGCCCAGCACCTATACCATCCTGACAGCTTAGTCGGCCTAGCCTACAGGAAAGACTAGTCAATAGGTGCGGAGCCAACCAGGTCGCGGGTTTCCTCACGTTGGTTTCCTTCACGTTAGCGTGTGGTATTGCGACTAAAAATTCACAATGTCTGTATCTTTGAAATTAAACAAAGTCAAACATGCCCGCACTGGGGATACAAATATAGAGCGTGGCTCATCATCTAAAATAATTTAGGGTATAACTACAATTTGTGTTTATATTCTCTTTATTGCACTAACCCGTGCTAAGGACAATTTTAAAAACCTATTTAGAGGCTAAAAAGTCCACCCATGCCGGGACTCGAACCCGCGACCTCTGGCTAACCGTGCCAGCGCTCTCCCATCTAAGCTAATGAGCAACTAACGGCATCAGTGAAATTTCGAACCTTTACAGTACTCTTTGTATTACTAATAGGCAGCGACATCTCGCTAAAGTAATTTGCATCACTTGCAACCTCGAGTACCTACTTTGCAGTTAGGTTTTAATCGGAATGATATCGCTCTACCCACATGATTATATTCTTTTTATTGCACTAACCCGCGGTTGCAGTCGCGGGTTCGAGTCCCGGCATGGGTGAGGTTTTTGCCCCTCAATAGGTTTTTGGAATTTGTGTGTGTTATTTTTGAAATAGGTTCAGATTCTTTGTAAAAAAACACGTTTGATTCCGCGGACAACTAAAACGGTTTCCGTCTTACTACAAAAAAAATTCACAGGTGTTGTGTAAGTGTTTCAAAATATGTTTACCACAATACAAGCATACGAAAGCTATATTTCCTAAACACGAGTTTTTGAGTGTCTAAATATAGTCCATGTCTAAGCCGCGACTAGGTCTTCGATATCAACCCTTGTATGCCCCCAATTCTAGGGCACGGTCTCTTCCTGCATCGCAGGAACGTTAGGCCATACTCCACCACGGGGCAGGCCAAGTCCGGGTTGGTGGAGGATTGTAAGACAGTGGCGGGCCTTACTGTCAGAAGTTATCAAGCCGCCCATAAGGCCTAAATCTTACACATCATAAAACACAGTATTGTGCTAAACATATTTCAAATAATTCCAAATAATTCCTTATTTTATTTTTGTCTGCAGGTATATCCTATTTATTTTCCTATCATGCTAGCTATTATAACTAAATGTTTAAGTATGTTTATAATAGTATTTTTCTACGTAAGTTTATTTTATTACGTATACGTATGTACATTAATATTCGATGAGCACCAAATACCCGTCTCAATTTCTCCTTCAGCAATCTTTCCAATTTAAGGTTGCCTGGAAGAAATTGCTAGCGGCAATAAGGCCGCCAATTGTACCTCTTTTTTTGTAACTGTTGTCTCTGTAATTATTTTCTGGTGTGTACAATAAAGAATATTCTCATCTTATCTTATATTTTGATACACTTGGTGAACACCAGTCAAAATTTTTTGGAGTAAGACGGTTCATATTTAGCCTACAGGAAGCGCTCCAGAGCAACTGCAGTGGATCCAACTCCGGTCGATTAGCGTGCAGGAATGCAGGGATAAATTAAGTAGCGTGGGACCTGGACAAGAGATAACTGATATGCAAATCTGCGCATTCACCAAAGCTGGACAGGGAGCTTGCCATGTAAGTGACGCTTACATGTTGATGCGACACTTTATTCCGGCTGAAGTCATTCCACTAAAAACATTTTAATGTCCTAAGCCCTGGAACTAACACTTACTGCAAGTCTTCTAAAACTACGTAGATTTTGAAGAACTTTTTCTTTTTGTTGTCGAAAAAATTATAAGGAAAATATAATAATAATAATAAAATATTTTTTTTGTACAGCCTACAATTTTTTATCTTAAGCTAAATACAAAGTTTGTTCGTACACAGTGTCATTGTAAAATTCGTACTTCTGACCCCTAAACTAGGTAGAAACCTGTGTCTTAGGGATTGTTGGTTCTCCTACTGGTATTAATAAACAACCTGGAGAACCCTGGCTGTTTTTTTCCTGAACCTGGAACAGTAAGTTTGCCGGACTACTAAATCATTGGGTGTGAATTAAGCAAGTTATTCGTGATGTCCTATTCCTATGACGCCAGGGCTTAGGAGGTTAAAGAAAAAAACACTTTTGCTTTTGCATCTACGTAATAAGATGATTTATGCTGCGTCCAGCGGCACCTTCACTCTATTCCCTCACTCATAAACATGCATCAACAACAACCCATTATGTCCCCACCGAGGTGCACAGGTCTTTTCCCTGAGAAATATATAGGCCATACTCCACCACGGGGGCCAAGTCCAAATTGATAGTCTTGCAAGACTAGTGGCTTGTCTTACTGTCAGAAGTTTTCAAGCCGCCTTAAGGCCACTGACTTGGCTTAAAGACTGCCATCTATCGGTGGAAACCGGCACCAAATGCTTAACTACTTTAATTTAATTCCCTTACTCAACAACACTAAATGGGTGAAGGTACCATTCGGTGGCTGCAGTGTTCGTCAACAGTTTTATATGGAGTAGGATTGCCCAGCACCTATACCATCCTGACACCATCTGTACCTGTAACCTGTATCCTGACAGCCCATAGGAAAGACAAATCAATACGTGCGGATCCAACTAAGAGGCGGGTTTCCTCACGATGTTGTATTATATCTTAAACAAAACATAACAAACAACTTTACTCCTAACCCCACGTGAGCATGAGAGTCGTTATTTGGTAACAAACTCGTTCGAAAACACTGTAGATCGATGTAACATAAGAATTTAAGTCGAGGATTCTTGAGTCCCATGATAATTTATTGGTGAGCACATAAAATGATGGTCGTCTCAACTCGACTTTCGTGAGGTAGCCACGGTAAATTTTTTAACCAAAACTTTCGCACTTCACTTTATTAATTTATAAATCCGGAACAAATATCAAAAACTTAATCCGTATTCAAATCAGTACCAACTCCGGAGCTCTCCAATTCTTATGAGCACATGAAGTGACGCTTAGGCAAAACGTTTTTCTTTTTTTGGTGCAGGCATCTCGTGGCAATTTTAATAAATCAGCCAGTCTCTTTTCGTCCACTGTAGGATCGATCGACATGTTAGGCAGATTATTGGCGGCGGCTGGATGAGGGGACTGCTACAGAAAAAAGGCGTGCCTTGGGGGCCGATGCATGTCCAGATTGCCCAGTAGAAGACGAAAACAGATTTAATTATTTGTTGTGCTATTCCCAAACCCACTTCACGAGATGCCTGCAACAAAAAAAGACAAACGTTTTAGCTGAGCATCATTTCATGTGCTCATAAGAATCCGCTATTTGCTCTCTTTTCAAGTAAGTCTTAAATGGTAAATATAGCGTCCATTAGACCAAAACATATTTTAGTATATTTTCTGATGACCTAAAAGCAGAAAAAAAAATACATTTTAAAACTTTGCTTATCAGCCAAAAACGCGGTCAGCCATTTTTGTCTATGGTTTGAAGACCTGAAGACTTCTAAACAAAGTTTAACATTCAACATCTGTGAGTGATCTGTGAGCATAGTGAAATAACAACAACGATTTCATCGAGTTTGCATGCAAAATAAAGCAATTATCATTATTGCATTGTTCGAGAATGCAAAAACATGTCAAGAAAGACCCACGGAAAGTTGTAAATTCGTGTACCCAGTGAAATAAACATACGAAAAAATTGGCCCAAACTTGCCAAAAGAGACCACGATACTTTATCGGCTGAAACTCGGGTTTATTTACGTGAAGATCACTTTGATGTAAGTCCTCTAATAATAAATGTCCACCGGCTCTGGTTGACAAATGTTTGTTTACATACCAAAGATGCTTTCAATAAGGCGGATAGCGTTTTCACCGTTCCGAATTATACGCGGAAAATATTTTTTTACTTTGCAAATTTTGCAGCCATCCTACATATTTACTTAGCAAAGTCAGTATATTTCAGTTTCTTACGTTAAATACTACAGGAAATATTCATTTATTGCGTCAAATTTGATACGAGTCAAGTAGCGGATTGGAGACACCGTTGTCATTGATTTAAATACGGATAAAGTTCTTGATGTTTTGACCGGATTTAAATGAAGAATGTCTAGCGCAATCGCAAAAAAATCTGTTAAAGGTAAAATGTACTGTGGTCTTTCAATAAATTAAAAATGTTTTAGCCATGTCATTGCAAATAATGATACCCTCCAAAACTCAAATAAAATTTTACGTTATGCCGATATACCTACAAAGTCTTCGGACAAACTTGTGGCCAAGAGATTATTACGTACGTAATACAGAGAATATTGTAAAGAGTTCAAAAGTTCTCTGATACCGGTGAGTCGCCCATTAGCTCAGTTGGAAAGAGCGTAGGCACGGATAGCCAGAGGTCGCGGGTTCGAATCCCGGCATGGGTGGAATTTTTAGCCTCTAAATAGGTTTTTAAAAGAGATTATTACTAAATTTTTACATAGATTATAATTGTTGTGAATGCTATTGAAGCGAAAGTGATCTGTCAGTGTCGCGGTCTCTACGTACCCCTCTAGGATACAGGTGTGAGTTAGTTAAACCTGAGATTTCCATACTTAGGGCCTGTTTCACAATCTGCATATAAAGTTCCGGATAAGTTATCCGCAACCAGGGCTGCCGTTTGTTCTAAATTTGACGCCATAAACGAACACACGCAATACGAACACACGCGAACGCCGGTTGTTCTAAATTTAAATAAATAGGAATATTTATTTAAATCTAGAACAACCGGCAGCCCTGGTTCCGGATAGCTTACCTGGAACTTTATTTGAACATTGTGAAACATGAGCTTAGCCTCATACGAGTTGTGGCCCTTGTAGTTGGGCCATTGTGCGAAGCAAGCGCTGATGTATGTTAACACTTCAGACACGATGTTATCCTTCCCCGTTAGCGATTGGTACTACTATACTCGTAGCTTCACAAATGTATTTTTTTTATTTCTATTGGGAAGATTAACAGCCGCATAAAAATTGTACATAAAATAAATTAATAGCTGAAGGCCAATTATAAATCTCCACTTTTAAAAGGAAAAACAAAAATAATCGAAGATAAAGAAAGAAAATCAGCAATTTCGACAGACAGAAAACATGTATCCGTAAAATACGACATAATGACGTTATTACCAGGTGTATACTTATTGTTTACAGGAATACTTAGAACTAATGTATGCAATTAGAAAATATACATACGTATATGCGCCTATATACATACACACATATACAATGACAGACTTATACATAACTCTTTCAAAACAGTTGTGGCGAGCATATGTCAACTCTGCGCGCGCACTACAAACTCCAATATTCCTGCATCGCGCAATCAAAGTGTTTCAATGACATAGCATAAACATAACGTCCGACTAACAATAGTTGGACCGGCCGTCCCCAGGCATACGATCTGCCTGGCGGGAAATTTCCCTTGATAGTGGAGGAGCACGATCACCCGCTCTTCCCTATACAGTCATGCCAAAAAAGTCCTCCTCGCCAGTCCCCATGTTCCAATGACATGGGATTGGCCGGGATGAGCTTACAGGTGTGAGTTTATGTATATATAATTATGTGTTTTCAGGGAGATTCAGGTGGTCCATTGGCGGAAGGCAATGTGGTGGTTGGCGTGGTGTCATGGGGACGACCCTGTGCTATCGGTTACCCGGATGTTTATACCAGGGTCTTTAAGTACAAAGATTGGATCGAGGAGCGAATTAAAGTGGATGCCATAAGCAATGCCTGCGATGCAGCCGTCTAAGCAACGTTCAAGTGAAATTAATAAAAGTTTTATGTGTCATCTGGTTTTATTAATTCTTCGGCTTAAGCATAGAGTTACAATGGAACAAAAGCATACTGGATTTACGAGCATAACGTGAATGATGGTGAAGTATGTTAGTTAGTTAGTTAGTTAGTTAGTTAGTTAGACCTGAGATTTCCGCACTTAGCCTCATAGTTGGGCCGTTGTACGTAGTAAGCGCTGAGCTACGCTAACACCTCACGATGCGGTTTCCTTACGATGTTTTCCTTCACCGTCAGCGAGTAGTATTGCTACTATGATTTCACAAATGTACATAACTTAGAAAACAAAGTCATTGGTACATGCCGGGGTTCGAACCCACGACCTCCCGATTGAGAAGCCGGCGTTCTACACCGCTCCGCTACCATCGCTCTATGGTGAAGTATGTGATGAGGAAGTACGATAGATACAGTAATTTGAAATAGATTAGAACTCTTTATTGTTCACAGTGAAATAAAGTGAAATGAGGAGTTTTAATCTACTCACATAATATCTAAGTTTTGCTGTAGTCATACCATATTTTCATTTAACTTCAAAGGGTTTGATACGATTTGCCTTAAAAATTACGCAATAAAGCGGTATGAATTATTATGAGAATTATTAACAATCAAACTGTCTCCCAGAATAATTTCTATGAATAAAATAGTTGTAGTTTTAAAGTCAAAGATAGCGGAGATTAAAAAAAAATTGTCTTAACACGTGACATTTCGATATGATATGATTTTTTTTCGTATGTAGGCAGAAATTATTAATTAGTCGACTCTTTTATATTTTATTCAATATGGTACTGCCCATGATTGTTCGCGCCGCAGTCGGTGACGCTCGTGGGGTAGAATCTGGCACTGACTGAAAATCAGCGCTGAAGGCTAGTCCATCAGCATACTGCCATTTATAGCAGCAGGGACACGCCGTGACCTTTCGTTTTTCTTCTTTGTTTTTGTTTTTTGTGAGTGTCATGTTTAGTAATATGTTTAAAGTTTGTTTTGTTACTGTGGCGTGTGCACTGTTTCTATAATAAATGTTTTTCTTCTTCTTAGAAGATAAATAATTAGTCTTACGCAAATATTAGGTAATTACGTATCGCATCGCTCGTTTTTGAGCAGTGTGTTTGAAGGATCTATTAAAATAAGGAGAAATGTTAATTATAATATGCACTTAAAAATACATCAATTTTATTTAACTTTAATATAAATTAATATGCTACTCTGCACTGTGAAAAAATATTACACTGCAATAATAAAAATCTAAATAAAAATGGACGTAAGACAATAAATTAATAAAAAGCTTTAAAAAATCAATGGATTTGTAAATTAACAAGTGAAAGTGGCCTTAGAATGTGTTATGGCTTGATAGCTCGGTGGTGTTCTGTCAATAGATTCGAGTAAGCGAGGTTCTTTGCAATGAAAAGCTTTGAAAACTTGTAAAAAATACAACAGAAGCTGTAATTAGTAGAACGTAGGTAGGTAAGTCAGAGCAGCTGCGTGCGTTTTGAAACCTAGGATGTTACACCCCGTACAAACGCCATTATGTTCTGAAAGCAAGTTGATAACAAACAGTTAATCTAATCCCCAATGAGTGATAGCTTTGGGTAAACTTCGCCTAGTGACAAAACAACAGTGAAAATTATTATTAGTTTCCATTAACATAGAGAAAATGACACAGGGGCGTAGGGTTGAGCCGAGGGGATTATTACCGGAGATGCAGGAACCTTTTAGCCAGTTACAGGAACATTATGCAACAACGTTACTTAGCTGAACAAGGTAACGATATTTATTTCGATATCAACCCTTGTATGTCCCCACTGCTGCCACGGGGGTCTCTTCTTCTATCGCAGGAAGCTAAGGCCACCACGGGGGCCAGGTCCCTGTTGGTGGAGAATTGTAAGGCAGTGGCGGGCCTTAATTTCAGAAGCAATCAAGCCGCTCATAAGGCCTCTGATATGGCTTAACGACTGCCATTAATGACCACCGGCACCAACGCCTTAACGTGCCTTGCACGAAAGCGTTCGGAAAAATGCCACTAGCAGTAGTTACGGGACAGTCACCCTCCCTGCACCGAACGGCGCCTGATGATGCTTAACACAAGTGATTCCTATCACTCGGTTGGAATAGGCCACAAGCATTTAATTTATTTCTTAATTTATAATAGTATGTGTACAGTCTGTTAGCTTTTAGAATATACCTCGGGCTCTAGAGTAGGCTTCGTTTTTCGCCGAAAGCACACCAGTGTAACACTACTTCCTGCTCTCTATAAAACTTTTTGACTGTACCCGTTTAATTTCTTTATGTGGCCTATAAACGTCTCACTGCATGGCACAGGATTTTACCTGCGTACGTCCCTGCTCTCTTAAGAATACACTCTCTGTACATGGTTAAATATTCATTAGCCGCACACGAGACCGATCTAATTCGAGCTGTTGGAAAAGCCGCCGCTTGATCGCAGCGCCTTGAGTGGGGATTAAGTTTACTTCCTTCTAGACCAACTTCATTTATTTACAGCGTTAATTACTTTTCGCTAATTGCCCCAGTGTCACGTTGTGTGTTTTCTCAAATGCCTTGAACGGCTCAGTTTTCGATCTACTCTGGTAGCACCATAGAATTTTGTAGGCTGACATCTCTTCTTTAGGTCTGTTTTGATGAGAGGCCGCCTGAGATTGGCGGTTGCATTGTTTGGGTTGCCATAGGAAATCTAGTTACCCCATTTCAGGGAAAAATAGTAACTTCAGGTATTGATGAATATCATTTATTTAATTAAAAGATAGAAAAATAATAACATAATAAACAAAGACTAAACACAGCTAGTAATGAAAAAAATACAAGTAAATGTTATTCACACAATATGGAAATTTTTGGAATATTGTTTTCGGAGATAATAATTTTCGGATTGTGGCCACCCAAGCATAAGATTGAGTTGATTGAGAGTTGTGACATGAATGGCTGCTTGTATAAATTGGGCTAAATTTGTAGCTTGAAGCATCTGGTGATTGACGTAGGTCTGGTCCTCCATTGTGAGCAGACTTGGCTCAGATGGCGTCGAAGCAGCCCATTTAAATCATATTTGGTAGCAGCAGGGACCCTGTAAGTAAATACTTAAATATGGAAATCTGTGTGTAGAATCTTGTACAATTCAGGTTAGGTCATCTCTCATATTCGTGGCTATTTTCAGGAAATATCAGACCCATGCTAAAGGGTAAAGGAGGGATTACCAGCGTTGAGACAATCCTTAGTTGCTGAATGTCTTCGGTAAGATTTATCCTGATTTAATAATTGCCTGCCACATGCTTAAGTCATTTGCAATCTTCTAATAGAAGCAATTTTCTTCCTTTCAGCTGGATAGGGTTTATTAATTAATTTATTTATTTATTCATTTTATAGCTTTTAGTGCTTGTTGACTTTTGGAGGTTTCGTTTGGGGCAGTGTTTTATTTTCGCTGTAGAGAAACAGCTGCTATTTTTGGCTGCCGGATTGACTTCACATGAAGGGTGCTTCTAGACAAGGTCTGTGAAACAATTTAAATTATTATTATAAAGTAGGGAATTAGGATTTAAAGACATAAATATAATTATTGAAATTGATGGCAATCTGATTTTAAGCAGGGACTAACAACTTTAGACCGTGTAACTTGTGAACCAATATAAGAACCATTTTCTGGAGCGACCCCGCTCTGCTCTGAGCTTTTCAAAATTTAATTAAGTAATTGTCTGGGTTTAGATACTAAGGTTTCACAATTATACTATTGCTACTGTATGTAAATAAACGTTAGGTAATAAAGATTGTGCTTAATACTAACCGTTTTCTTTTATCCCCTTATATTAAGGCCCTGATAGCTCAAAGCTTCCAGACAATCTTCAGATCTTTGGTGGCTCCGGCCACATTTTCAGTATCAACATTTCTGTTCTGTCGACTGCTGTTTCCTCACTACCGGGCAGGAAGAAGTTATGTCGCACCAGGAGCAGGTGTTTATATTTGTCTGCTCCTCTGTAAGGCTTCAGCTGCTACAAATGCTTTGTCAGATAACGGTTAACATATATAGGAAATACATATATTATACATCGATATAAACCCTTAATATGTCCCCACTCTTGGGGCACGAGTCTCTTCAAGCATCGCAGGTAGGTGAGGCCATACTCCACCACGGGGGCCAAGTCCGGGTTAGTGGAGGACTGTAAGACAGTGGCGGGCCTTACTGTCAGAAGTTATCAAGCCGCCCATAAAGCCTGTGACATGGTTTAACGACTGCCATCTATCGACGGCAAGCCATAATTGAACCATAATTGGCCCCAAAATTGGTCCATAATTGGTGCCGGCCGAGTATGGCTTATATTATATCTTTCTCAGGGAAGAGAACCGTGCCCCTCGGTGGGGACATAATTGGTTGATGATCATATGTGAAATATTAATCTGACAATAAAAATCATAGAACAAAACAATCTATAGCAGAGGGCGGGTTTCAAGAATTGTTTAGATAGTCCTGTAAACGACACCGATATTTGCAGTACACGGGATTAGTTGGCTAAGATATAATGGAGACTACGTATTTATACGTCCTACTGCAGAGCACAAGACTTTTCTCAAAGAGAGTATGGGCTTGATAAACACGCGTTCCCACCGTGGATTAGCAATTTCAAGCGATGAGGTAATACCTACCGCAGACACTCATTCCGTCATCTTAAGCGAGTGGTATATACTAAAAGTTCACAAATGTACGTAATTTAGAAAACAAAGTCATTGGTACATTTGTGGTAGGTACCGGGATTCGAACCCACATCCTTCCAAATGAGAAGCGTTCCAGCGCTATCACCGCTTTTGGCTAAGATAGTTAAGTCTATATAATATGTATAACTATGGTATTTAGCCAGTATCAGCTAAGTCTACCTCACGATGGGCTGATTGAGAGAGCGGAATGGGAGGTGATGTGAATGGACTTGCTTGGTGATGGTGGATAATGGATCGCTTTGAGTTGTTGGGCAGATGATGAGCGGTGATGGATGAGCTGATGCGTCCAGCGCACGGGGAACACTCCTGCACTGTTCACTTATAGTCTAATATTGTTCTTAGAGCTGATAAAGTTTATTGGTCACCAAATGTCTATCACTTCACGAGAATTCGAGCACTTATCACGCGCGTATGTCACAGTGCGAATGTTTATGCAGATGGATGGATGAATGTTTATGCACGTCGTCGGCGCGAGCGACGGCACCGGAACGAATGAGTAGTGAATGAATGACCACAGATTCATGATTACGTCGCGCGATCGATTCTCGCGCGAACAAACTATATATATAATATGTTATTATATTGTTATATTATATGGTATATTGTTATTTATATAAGTAGTGTATTCATATTTGCGCCAACTACCCGTCTCTTATTTCTTTCAGCAACTTCCCATTATAAGGTGGTCTGGAAGAAATTGCTTTGAGCAATAAGGCCTCCAATTGTACTTTGTATCTTTACATGTTTTATGTGCTCTGGTGTACATTAAAGGATATTCTTATCTTTTTAAGTCCAATTAGTGTATAGCCGACCATAGATAAACCTTTTCAGTTGAAAAGTTGTATGTCATGAAGGCATGAAAAGCTTGACTTGCTGTCTACAGTATGGTACAGTCGAGCCCACAACCATTTGCCATTTTAATAGCAAGCAGTTGAGTATAAAACTCCTTGTTTTGCAGAGTGTAATCTCTAAAGCGTCTATTTTTGTACCGCAAAAGTGGCAAAGCCATTTGTTTTCATTAAGCACATGGCAAATTAAGCCGCAACAAAGCGGCAGCATAGAATAATACTCAAGGCGCATACAGAAGATCCGAAGAAGCGCTCGTGGCCTAGTCGAACCGAGTGATTGGAATCAACCACTTGAGTTAAGCAACAACAGGCGCGGTCAGAAACTGGATGGGTGATCCCGACACGACTCTAGTAGCATTATCCCGAGCGCTTTCATGCTTCTCGAGGCAAGAAGCCGTTGGTGCCGGCTGTGATGTAATTCAGAGGCCTTATGGGCGGCTTGATAACTTCTGACAGTAAGGCCCGCCACTGTCTTACAATCCTCCACCAACCCGGACATGGCCCCCGTGGTGGTGTGTGGCCTAACCTTCCTGCAATGTAGGGACCCGTACCCCAGCAGTGGGGACATATAAGTGTTGCTATCGATGTGGAAGATCCTCTTATAAGAAAGGCTTGGTTGGAGTTTCTTTGAGAATGTGATAAACCTTGAGTTTATTGAAATTTTATTTACTGAAAAAAACAAACAAGTGAAGTACCTAATTAGCCATTTTAATTGAATGTATTAAAAAAAATTAAAGCTGTGGAGCGAATCGATAGAACGGCGAAGGGTGGGTTTGGACCAATGATTTTGTAAGGAAAACATCGTGAGAAAGTGTTTGTGTCTGAGGTGTTCTAGTACCACAGCGCTTGAAATTACCAATCCGCGATGGCCACGGGTGGTAATTATGGCCATAGTCTCTCTCTGTCTTGGAGAAAGCCTGTGCCCTGCTCTTAACAATGTGGTGCACGACGTTTTCTTACCGTTTTCAGACCGTAACAGCGTTATAAATTCATAATGTGTGTTACATATTATAGGGAAGAGCATATTTTAGGGTGATTACATAATATAGGGTGATCGTGCTCTTCCCCTATAAAGGGAAATTTCCCGCCAGGCAGATCGTATGCCTGGGACGGCCGATCCGATTGTTGTTAGTTGGACGTTATATTTATCGTATGTCATTGAAACACTTTGATTGCGCGATGCAGGAATGTTGGAGTTTGTAGTGCGCGCGCAGAGGTGACATGTGCTCGCCGTATCAATAAAATTCTTACTGAGCAAGCGCCGCCTAGAGTAATAAATGTTTTTCTTTCTTTCTTCTTCTTTCTAGTAATATTTTCTGTGGTTCACAAAAAATACCTACTCAGCTCGATAAATCGTAGGTTTAACTATATAATATTTTCCCTTTGTTCCCAACGAGGCACACCCCAACGAGTCACAGTGTGACTGGTTGGGAATTTTTACAAAAAAAATTCCCAACCAGTCACACTGTTACTCGTTGGGGTTTTTTTTGAATTTTTTTTTCCCAACCAGTAACACCCCTGTTGGGGGTGTGACTCGTTGGGAATTTTAAATTCCCAACGAGTCACACCTGTCTAGAGCTAGTCTACATCAATGGACCTTATCGATATTCACATCGCGATACAGAGGTTGATCATAAGAGTGAGACAGGTAGATCCAGGAAGTGAGCCTTCCTGTTCTTCGAACAAAGTGTATCAAGTTGAGAGAAAATATATAATTTTCATAAACCAGTAGGTTTATATTGAGGTTGTATTTTTTTAGTTTGCTATAATTGGGTCCCTATATTATTCATTTTGCTGAATGACGATATCATCCTAACGTCCACAGTATAGACCGATAAAAACTAGATGTACTAGTTTTCGGTAAGTATATAAACGGTCGCCGCCAAAGCGAAATTCTTACTTAATACTTACTTAACTTGCTTTGTAATATCATGTTTGCTTAGTCACTAGTTTTCCTAAATATTAAATAAATTAAATTAAATACGAAGTACTTTGCTTTCCAAGAAACAATACCTGGATAATCAGCGGTTTGTGCTTTAGTCGGATTTTTTTTTCCTTGTCGTATACTTGTAATTTTTTCTCAAGAAAACACACAAAATTTTGAAATTGGCTTCATAAAAAATAATTAAACGAGTGTGTTTAATTATAAAAAAACGGTTTTTTATACGTTTAAAATTGGGTACGCCGCGCTTCCTCGCTACCCGGCCCGCACCCCGCCGAGACCCGATCCCGTTTTTTCGCGTCGAGCTTCTCGATTGGTGGATATGCCTGGTTGTCTCACGAGAGAGGGATGCCATGCCAAAGTGAGTGATGTCAGCCAGTCAGTGCTCTGCTATATTTTATTTGTTGATTTATAATGATTGTAATAATAAACCTTCGATAAATGCAAGGTATTTTTTTCTTTTAAAATCCTTGACACAGGTTACTCGAGGTCAGACACAGTATCTATTATCTCTCACTCTGTTTATATACCCATCTCTCGAAAATTCGATAACGTCCATTGTACTAGACAAGAGTAAGCAGTGTGACTCGTTGGGAATAAAAAAATCCCAACGAGTAACAGTGTGACTGGTTGGGAATAAATTATTCCCAACGAGTCACACCCCTGTCGAGGGATTTTTAGCCTCTAAATAGGTTTTTAAATTTGTTCCTTAGCACGGGTTAGTGCATTAAAAATAAAAATAGTGTAATCATGTGGGTACAGTGATATCGTTCCGATGTTAAACCTAACTGCAAAGTAGGTAGTCGGGGCTATAAGTAATGCAATTTGCTTAAGTCAGATGTCGCTGCCTGTACGTAATACAGAGAATATTGTAAAGAGGTTCGAAATTTCACTGATGCCGTGAGTCGCCCATTGGCTCAATTGGTAGAGCGCTGGTACGGATAGCCAGAGGTTGCGGGTTCGAATCACAGCATGGGTGAAATTTTTAGCCTCTAAATAGGTTTTTAAACAAACCATATTTTCCGCATGCTTTTAGGAGGACTACTGTAACTTTATTTATCAATTTCAAAGCGTGCCATGACGTAGTAGAGTAATCAATGTCGAATGATACTACATATTATTCTACACTGCCCCCTTGGCTCTAACGTGACCTCACCTTCCGTACCTTCGATAAATTTGAACTGTTGTGAAGCTTAGTAGCAATACCATTCGCTAACGGTGAAAGAAAACATCATCGTGAGGAAACCTCAAGAAAGGGTTGGTCCACCAGTTCAAAGTCGCTCAGCGAGTTATGGAGAGAGCTATGCTCGGAGTTTCTGAAGGATAGGATTCGTAACGAATGCATCCGACAGAGATCCAAAGTTATCGACATAGCTCAGAGAATCAGCAAGCTGAAGTGGCAGTGGGCTGGCTATATCATGCGAAGAACCGACAACCGTTGGAGTAAACGTGTTCTTGAGTAGAGACCGCGACTCGGCAAACGTAGTGTAGGACACACTCCGACCAGGTGGGATGACGATCTGCGAAAAACTGCCGGCAGATGATGGATGCGGCAAGCTGAAGACAGGGCGCTATGGCGCTCATTAGGGGAGAGGTATGTCCAGCAGTAGACTACATAATATAGCCTGAACAAGAAGAAGAAGAAACTAACTAGTGGAGAGATATATAGATACTGAACAGAAGAAGAAGAAATACATTTATTTATCGCCACACAGACAAATCGTAAAATAGTAGGACGCCCTCCGACTAGGTGGGATGACGATCTGCGAAAAACTGCAGGTAGATGCTGGATGCGGCAAGCTGAAGACAGGGCGCTATGGCGCTCATTAGGGGAGGGCTATGTCCAGCAGTGGACTAGTACAGCCTGACGACGATGACGAGGAAACCTGTTTGTAGCCGTTTGTACACGAATACACGTCCCCAGCAGTTTGCGCGCATTGTTTATTTTAGCGACCTAACGATCATAACGTAAACGTATCAAGCTGAGTAGGTTGTCTGGAAGAGATCACTTTTAGTGATTTAGTGATAAGGCCGCCGTCTGTACTCTGAGGTTAAGAATTATCTGCGTAGTTTCCATTTTTATGTACAAAAAATAAGCTGACCCAGCGAACTTCGTACCGAATAACAGTCGATTCTCTAGGTCGCTGTCGCTGGGAAAAAATGGCACTAGCGGTCGTTTCGCCATGGTCACCCATCCAGTACCAACCGTGCTTATTGTTGCTTAACTCGAGTTATTGATTCCAATCACTCGGTTCCACTAGTTTACGAGCGTTTCACCGAGTAAATACTTTATTTAGATTTAGTAAGGAAGGTACTAGATCTTTCAGAAAGGAAACTTGAGGGGATGATCCCGTTAAAGTTTCACTGTTAGCCATAAATTAATAAATGTGAATTGTTCGGGAGGGAGGGATTGCTATGTCCAGTAGTGGACTACATAATATAGGCTGAAGAAGAAGAAGAAGAATTGTTTAAAAAACAAAGACATCCGACTGCTAAAATTAAGCAAATAGTTTTAATATATACTTTACACCCAGTGTCACTCTCACAATTAAGGCGAGTCGAACGACACCTCTCAAGCCAAAATCTATCAAGCCGCTTACGCTAGAGAGCGTAACAAAAAATATACATACTCGTACATAAAAACACTCAAAAAATATAACCCTCTTACCGGCGTTACCCGACTGCGACTATGACAACACCCTTTATTATGAGAGCCACTTGGAACTGGAAAAAACATTAGCTGTTACATACATTCGCTAGGGCCAAAAAAAAGAGTGATGCGAAGTGGTGTTATCTGAAAGCTGAGTGTTATCGACCCTTTCTGACGCGTCCTTATCGTATAGGTGTAACTTTGGCCTTTACAGCCACGTAAATTTATTTCTTTTTATTATAATTGGAAAACGTATAGCTGTTAAAAAAATAAATTACTTTTCAAATAAACAATCAGAGCCTATTTCAACAAGTTTTAACTTACCTTTAGAAATATTTTAAAAGAAAATACAAAATGAAAAAAGTTTTCGCACATATAAAAAAAGAAAATTTCACGTACTACAAAACAGAAACTCAATACATATTAAAAACCTATTTAGAGGCTAGAAATTCCACCCATGCCGGGATTCGCGACCTCTGGTTATCCGTGCCAGCGCTCTTTCCAACTGAGCTCGCGGCATGGGTGGAATTTTTAGCCACTAAATAGGTTTTTAAAATTGTCCTTAGCACGGGTTCGAATCCCGGCTGGAGATAAAAAAAAACCCCAGGTCTTGGATGTTTACATGTTTGTGATGTCGTCGTTTCTGATTCCCACGACACAGGGTATCCTAGTGTGGGGTCAGAAGCAATGTATGTGCCATTATGTAAATGTTATGTTATGTTAGTGCATTAAAAATAAATATAATCAATACATATTAATTTATGGCCTCAATAAATATTATTATTTCCCTGTGTATACAAATTAGTATAAAATTTGACAATGAAACAGTTGGTAACGCTCAGGAATCAGTGCGCAAAAATGGACCGTGTTACGCAGACACATTCCAACCCACAACACGCAGCTTGCGCGAAAAACGCTTTTTATGTATTGGGTGGGATTGTTTCATGTTTTTGGTCAGACGTAATCACTATAACTTTAAACGTCTGAACAAAAACCTGGAGAAAACCACCTAGTACATAGAAAAGGTGTTTCTCGCAGGTTACAAATTAATACAAATAAGCCCTAACCCTAGAAATTTTACAAAACTTTGAAACCAAGAATTGCCAAAAACGTCCCGGATTTTTTATATAGCTCCATAAGTAGAACTTGTGCTCTCCATCCAAGATTATTGCTTTAATCGGTTTAAATAGTACGGCTTGAATTTATCCCTAAGACAATATTAAAAAAAAAACAGTGATTGGTTATAAAAGTAGAACAGATATCCGAAATAAACTGAAAGTAATTAAATAAATGTAATTAAAATAATTAAACAAAGATTAATATCGTTGCTTCATTTTATTCCGGGGCTTATGCCAGCATGTTTGATAACGCTAATTACAACATTTCATTTGGTCCCCGCGACAAACTTAAGGCGCCTTGGGGTGCAAACTAGCGCCACCGATGGAATAAAATCATAACTTGTTTTATTACACGTTTTTTTTTTCATAAAATAAATATCAAAAACCTTTATATCTGTGATTATTAGAATATACATCCTAGAACGTAGTATCAACATCCTAGAACTTTAATCGATTTCCGCTTAAACGACTGTTAGTATTTGAAACAAAAAGCGTATTATAAAACAAGTTATGATTTTTATTCCGGTGGTAGGGGCGCTCCTAGCTCTCCAAAGCGCATTAAGTGATTCTGATTTATCAATAATAAAAAAACATTCTGTAAAACTAGCCAAGTCTCGATGAAGGTGCTCGTTTATCTCTAGAAAGTAATAAAATCTAGACAAAGTCGTGCCAATTCTAAGGTTCCTTACTGCGATTTCTTTATTATTATAGTTAATATTGTGTGAAAATGCGGCGAAATGGTTCCTGTAAATATAGTTACGATCGTAAATATAGTTACGTTCCTGTAAATATAGTTAATATTGTGTGAAAATGCGGCGAAATGGTTCCTGTAAATATAGTTACGATCGTAAATATAGTTACGTTCCTGTAAATATAGTTAATATTGTGTGAAAATGCGGCGAAATGGTTCCTGTAAATATAGTTACGATCGTAAATATAGTTACGTTCCTGTAAATATAGTTAATATTGTGTGAAAATGCGGCGAAATGGTTCCTGTAAATATAGTTACGATCGTAAATATAGTTACGTTCCTGTAAATATAGTCTCCACTCCATTCATGTGAAAACGTACAAACACAATTAGTCCGGGTATTCCCGACACATGGTAATTGCATTAGATGTTTATCTGTAAGCCGCTAATGCACCGATAAGCCTGATATCGGGCTGTTAAATGTAATTTTACCGACAACAAGAAACGCAAATCGGTCAACGCGATGTATTCTATTTCTGTAGTTACTTTATTGGAGTTTTACAAAAGATTTTATTTGTCCATTTTTTCTCCAAAATGATCCAGATTTTGAAATTGACACCTAGTTTGACTTGTATATAACGTTCGCTAAGCCGCCGTTTCTGCGCTACTTTGAATTAAATCTATTCAAAGTTGTCATTGCATTTCAAGGGGTATCCAACTATGCTTAAACCATTACATACTTTATAATAATGTATTCAACGCTCATAACCCCGGCTGACTGAGAGATCTTAAACGATCACGAAGGTTAGGGCGCGTTCATGTCATGGGTAACCATCTATGACTAACGCTAGTGTCATTTTTCCGAGCGGTTCCGTGCTTCGCAAGGCAGTTGCATTAAGCAGTTGGTGCCTGCTGCCGTCGACAGATGGCAGTCGTTAAGCCAAGTCAGAGGCCTCAGGGCGGCTTGAAAACTTCTGACAGTAAGACCGGTCACTAGTCTTGCAAACCTCCAGCAATCCGGACTTGACGTCGTTGGTGAAGTATGCCCCATTACTTAGGGAAGTGACTTGTGCTCCTTGGTGGGGACGTAATGGGTAGATCATGATGAAAGTATTAAACACACAATCTCACAAAATTTTGCTCGACAGTTTAAAATTTAGCTCGACAGTAACTCGACAGTTTTAAATGACCAAAACACTTTTCTATTATGTTATTTTATGTAGCCTATATACGTGCCACTGCACCCACTCCTTCTCTAAAGCAGAGAGAGTATTGCCGCACGTGTCTAAGTTATAAAACCTATATTATTCCACTTAGTTAAAATCTAACTCTCGCAGCTTCAAAGCTTCGTCGAGGCGTCTTATGAAACCTTGTGTTAATTGGCATGAATTCATTGTGTGGGACATACCTACTAAGGGGAGAAGTAGCAAGACAACCATGATAAACAAGTTGTCAATTTATTAAACTATATAATTATGTATGCAGACGGATTTTTATTCAATAGACCATTCAAGACTCAAAATACGTTATCCTGCAAGCAACGCCATTTGCCGGGATGATTTGTGCATCTAAACCATCCAGGACGCCACCCAAACGCATACAAAAAAATCATTCAAATCTGTCCAGCCGTTGAAGAGGAGTTCAGTGTCATACACATGTGCAGTAGAATTATATTTATATCTAGAAAGACAAACCAGCAATGGTTTGACGGAACAGTAAACCAATGAGATGTGTATTTTTAAGACCTTATAAATAACTAAATGAAAATAAAATTTTCTCATCACATAATTCGTATTTCTTCACCAATTATTTAAAATGCTCTCGAGTGGAGACCGCGACTCGGCTAGCGTCCGACAGGTCGGACGACGATCTGCGAAAAACTGCAGACACATGCTGGATGCGGCAAGCTGGAGACAGGTTATGGCTGCTGTGTCGTAGACAAATACGTTTTTTTAAATGAACCTCATAAATCTTAACAATGACAACTATTTTTAGAAACTACAGTAAAGATGTTTCTTTTTTATGTACAGTGTTCTCTATCTATCTCAAGAATATAGGATCATTAAACTAGTACTTTAATCGAATTCCGCTAAAAACTGCCGTTCTTACCGACTCCAGCGAAGTCCAAACGGAGGGTAATGTTAAAAATCTATTTAGAGGCTCAAAATTGGAGGTTTTAGAGGTTTTTATAATTGTCCTTAGTACGGGTTAGTATATTAAAAATAATGTAAGGTGTTTGTTGGCAAAACTGCTTTAAAATCCTAGATTCTTGGACCTAGGTTCTGAAAATATCTACTATATTTAATGATGTTCACTTTTTCCCAATACGCTTTAGATAGGAAGATATTGTCGCGGTCCTATCCCGAACCATCCAGAATAGAGCTTTCTGGAAGCCTATCGAATAGTCGCCGCATGCTGCGTTTTAGTAAACAATAAAACGCTGCAAGCAATAGTGACTCGTATGTCCACTAGTATAAGGTTCAAATCTCTTTGACAAGGACTTTGTTCTAGAGTCGTTGCCGCGTGCAGCGAGTGTAGGTACGTACTTGAATATTCTAGAATCCTTGCCGGCGGATATAAATAGCGGTCGCCGCGGCGCGCTGTCAGTTCCATTTGGAATAGCGAAGAGTGAACTTCGAGCGAACATACCTGCGATACGAGCGATAACCTACGACCTCAGCGATACTATTGGACTTCGATTGGACCTGCGATTGGAATCTACGTGTGGACTTCGTGTCGTGAAGACCTGCAGACCAGACCCTGCGTGAATAAATCCTAAGAAGCTGTCATTGGTGTTTTACATCCAAATCCAGAACCCTAGCCCGTAACATTTGGTGTCAGAATTGGGGATTTGGAGATGCCACTGACTCCGAGAGAGGATACTTCTGGAGTGAGGACCAGGTCCAGAGGTGCTGCGGAGGCCACGCCCACTGCCCCTCAGGCCACGCCCACCGGCCATAGGGACACGCCCACTGGCCCCGCCCCCCAGGCCACGCCCACTGACCAAGCCACGCCCACTGCCCCTCAGGCCACGCCCACCGGCCATAGGGACACGCCCACTGGCCCCGCCCACCAGGCCACGCCCACCGATACCCGCGCGCCAGGCCCCGCCCACCGGCCTTGACTACCAGGTTCCACTCAGCGACCAACAGGCTCCGCGTCCTAGCCACTCCCACCTGGCCGCGCCCACCGAAGACATTAAACCTCCGTCACGTACAATGGAGGTTTTGGATATGTCATGCCTGATGGCAATGATGAAGGGCATACGAGAAGAACAGAGAGGCCTGCGAGAAGAACAGAGCAAGCAGATGCAGTGCCTGCAAGAAGAACAGAGAGGCCTGCGAGAAGAACAGAAGGCAGATCAACAGGTGATCCTTTCTGCCGTTACAAAGTTCAGTGATACGGTCGCTAAGCTACATGAAGATGTAGAGGTAGTGCACGAACGGGTTTCCGAATTAGAGGAAGACCTAAAAAATGTGAAAACCGGTCTCACTGGGCTAGAGAAGGAATTTCAACGTATAAAAGCTACTGGAGTTACGTCGAGCGGAGTTGTCTGCATAAACCATGGGCCTAAAGTCAAGGTGCCTCCGTACGATGGTACTACGTCTTGGGTCGCCTACCGATAGCAGTTCCAGACTGTCGCTGCTTCAAACGGGTGGACGGATGAACAGAGCCTGACAGCCCTCACCGTCGCGCTCAGAGGTTCGGCTTTATCTGTCCTGGAGGCACTGCCCACCTCAGGCAGCGAGTTCAAAGATCTGCTGGAGGCACTTGAGGCTAGATACGGGGAACGACACCTGGAACACGTATTTCGTGCCCAGCTACGCGACCGGACTCAGCGCCTGGGTGAAGGACTTCAACAATGGGCGTTGGAAATTGAGAAGCTGGTTCGAAAGGCGTACCCTTCTGCTGATAGTAAGATGGTGGACACGAATATTTTGCAAGCCTTCGTCGACGGAATCAAGGATCTTGAAATTAGGGCTGCAGTAAAGCTTCGCCACCATTCTTCATTAAAAGAAGCTCTGTCACACGCCCTGGAAGTAGAAGCTGTGCGTCATGATATCCGGCAAGGGTATAAACTTCGAGAAGTTACGGAGGAGGTTAAAGAGATCAAGACACCTCCCAAGAGAAACTCCGGGCCCATGTGTTACAAGTGTGGGGAAAGAGGGCATCTGCAGTTCACGTGTCCTAAGAAGGAAAGGCAACCGACCAAAACAGATGACAGACTGGATGCGTGTCTCAACAAAATAGAGCAGCGTTTTGAAGAGTTTGTGAAGAAGCATAACGCTGCGCCCTCCGCCGTGTATCAGGGAAACGAGTAAAAGCCAGGACTGCGGGGCGGGTACTGGCTGGAGCGGAGGAAGCCCCAGTAACCAGAATCTCACAAGCATGGAATGGGAACAGTCTACTAATATGCGGTGCAGTGAATAAAATAGAGTGCAAAATCACCCTAGATACAGGAGCCTCTAGAACAATAGTGAGATCAGACCTGGTGAAAGCTGTAGGGAGACACAAAGGCACCAATTTATGCAGAATTCTCTCCGCTTCTGGCCAGAAGATACCCGTCCTGGGTGAAAGGTCGGTTACGATATGCGTTGGGGAGGCGTCATATATTCACAACGTAATCGTAGCCGAAATTATGGATGATTGCATTCTGGGCCTAGACTTTATGAAAAAACACAACTGTCACATCGATGTCACTAACGGTGTCTTTAATTAAATGTGGTGATGAGGAGAACTTCATACTTGGCGGTCCCGATGGAAATGTCACGTGCCTGAAGAAAATCGTAATACCTAGACGAGCACAAACTGAAGTAAAGGTGAAGCTGCCTTCAAGTCAGAAGAATCAGCGGAATAGGTGTGTGCTGATTGAAGATACACGAGACAGTGCAGCCAGTCAGAAATTGCTGACAGCAAGAACTCTCGTCTATGGAGGCAAGACCGCTGTAGTAAGGGTTGTGAATATAGGCGATCGTGAGATTACCCTTAGCAAAGGTGACGTTATTGGAAGGTGTGAGGAAGCCGTTTGGATGAGAAGCTGCCAATCATCTCCAAGCTCAAACACATCGAATACCAGGAGTGAAATTATAGTCACTAAGCTCCTTGAGGATTCTAAGAGTAATCTGAGCTATTCGCAAAGCATGAAAGCTAAGAGGTTGCTACTGCGCTTTAGGGATATCTTCTCTGACGAAGGAAATCCTGGAAGAACATCGTTAGTTCAGCACAAAATCGACACCGGACAGGAGCGACCTATTTGTCAGCGAGCGAGGCGCATACCGATTGCCAAAGAAAAGGAAGTACAAGACATGTTGGACGACATGAAGAGAAACAAGATTATAGAACCTTCTGCTAGCCCATGGTGTTCTCCCGTTGTGTTGGTAAAGAAGAAAGATGGTAGCACAAGGTTCTGTGTAGACTATCGACGGCTTAACGATGTGACCAAGAAGGATAGTTATCCACTGCCACGAATAGACGAGACCCTGGACACATTGAGTGGTATGAAATGGTTCTCGACATTAGATCTGAAATCGGGCTATTGGCAAGTGAAAATTGATCCGAAGGATAAAGAGAAGACAGCCTTTTTAACTGGCAAAGGTTTATGGCAATTTAACGTGATGCCTTTTGGATTGTGCAACGCGCCAGCTACATTCGAACGACTTATGGAGTGCGTACTGGCCGGATTAGTTGGGGAAGCCTGCCTTGTCTACTTGGATGACGTCATAATCATGGGTACGGATTTTGAGGACCACTTACAAAATCTAGAGCAAGTTTTTAAGAAGATAATGGGAGCAAACTTAAAGTTAAATCCGAAGAAATGCAGTTTATTTAAGAACAAGGTTAGCTATCTCGGCCATGTGATAACCAGCGAAGGCATACAGACAGATCCAGCCAAAATCGAAGCAGTGCAAAAATGGCCTACTCCCAAAGACAAGACTGAAGTGCGAGCATTTTTAGGGCTATGCTCATATTATAGACGGTTTGTTAAGGGGTTCTCTGAAATTGCCAAGCCTTTACACAGACTGACTGAAGACAAGCAGTCATTTCATTGGGATGACACATGTGAGAGTTCATTTCAAAAATTAAGAAAATGTCTTTGCAAGACCCCAATCTTGGGATTTCCACAGCCTAGCGGCCAATTCATTGTTGACACTGACGCCAGTAACACAGCGATCGGAGGAGTGTTATCGCAGATACAGGGCGACAGAGAGGTTGTGATGGCATATTTCAGTAAATCGCTATCGAAACCTGAAAGGAACTATTGTGTGACAAGAAGGGAGCTCTTGGCTGTGGTAAAGACAGTACAGCACTTCAGCAAATATCTCCTCGGGGTGCGGTTTACGCTTCGCACTGACCACGCCGCCCTGAAGTGGCTGTTACAATTTAAAAATCCAGAGGGGCAAGTTGCTCGATGGATCGAACAACTGCAAGAGTACGACTTTATTATTGAGCACCGCAGCGGAAACGCGCATGGAAATGCTGACGCACTGTCAAGAAGGCCGTGTCCGGAAGACTGCAAGCACTGTGCCAAACAAGAGACAAAGGATTTGCCATTGAGATTGACAAGAATGAGTCCTTCGAGATCTTGGGAAGATGAGGCGATGAAAGAAGCACAGGAAGATGTACGGCTCATTGTCGCATGGAAGAAACGAGGCGAGGACAAGCCAAGATGGTGCGAAGTGGCTCCTACTAGTGCTGTCACCAAGGCATACTGGGCTCAATGGGACAGTTTTATTCTTCGGAACGGAATACTTTACCGAAAATGGGAGAAACCTAACGGCAGAGAGTTCCATCTTCAGATAGTTGTCCCAAGAGATAAGGTACAAGATGTCCTTCGTGAAGTACATGACGGCGTGTCAGGTGGACATTTGGGCGTAAAAAGGACTTTAACAAAGATTCGAGAAAGGTTTTACTGGCTCCATTGTCGAGAAGATGTGCAAGATTGGTGCCGCAAGTGTGCTACTTGCGCCGCGGTGAAAGGCCCACCAACTAGAAGCCGAGGAAATCTGCAACTTTATAACGTTGGTGCGCCATGGGAACGCATTGCAGTTGATGTGGCTGGAGCGTTCCCAGTAACGGAATCAGGAAATAAGTATTTCATGGTAGTTATGGATTACTTCACTAAATGGCCAGAGGTATTCGCCATACCCAATCAAGAAGCCACGACTGTTGCCTCCAAGTTGTTTGAGGAAGTAGTTTGCCGGTTTGGTGTGCCCTTGGAAATACACTCCGACCAAGGCAGGAACTTTGAGTCTCAAGTATTTCAAGAACTCTGTAAAATATTGGGAATGCATAAGACTAGGACCACCCCATATCATCCTCAATCTGACGGCATGGTAGAAAGATTTAACCAAACACTTGAGAGACATTTAGCAAAAGTCGTTGACAGGCACCAGAGAGACTGGGACAAATACATACCGCCATTTCTTCTGGCCTACCGAACTGCAGAACATGAAAGCACGAAGGTAACCCCGGCGCGTGTAAATTTTGGCCGAGAACTGAGAATACCAGTAGATCTGCTGACTGGAGGCCCTCCTGACGACTCACGTTCTCTACACGACTACATTTCCGAGTTACGTGAGAAAATGCGAGAGATTCATGCCATAGTACGGGAAAACGGATTGGAGTCGAGTGAAAAGATGAAGACTAGGTATGACCGCCGAGCAAATACAAGCGGCTTCGAAGAAGGAACACTAGTCTGGCTTCACAATGTAACTCGACGAAAAGGAAAATCTCCGAAATTGCAGACAAGATGGGAGGGACCGTACAAAGTGGTAACTCGGTTAAATGACGTGACGTACCGAATTCAACGGCAGCCAAGAGGTGCACAAAAAGTGGTTCACATCGACCGCTTAGCTTCTTATCACGGCAGTAATGAAGATGCTCGGGACGAGCATCTCTAAGAGGGGAGCAGTGTCGCGGTCCTATCCCGAACCATCTAGAATAGAGCTTTCTGGAAGCCTATCGAATAGTCGCCGCATGCTGCGTTTTAGTAAACAATAAAACGCTGCAAGCAATAGTGACTCGTATGTCCACTGGTATAAGGTTCAAATCTCTTTGACAAGGACTTTGTTCTAGAGTCGTTGCCGCGTGCACCGAGTGTAGGTACGTACTTGAATATTCTAGAATCCTTGCCGGCGGATATAAATAGCGGTCGCCGCGGCGCGCTGTCAGTTCCGTTTGGAATAGCGAAGAGTGAACTTCGAGCGAACATACCTGCGATACGAGCGATAACCTACGACCTCAGCGATACTATTGGACTTCGATTGGAATCTACGTGTGGACTTCGTGTCGTGAAGACCTGCAGACCAGACCCTGCGTGAATAAATCCTAAGAAGCTGTCATTGGTGTTTTACATCCAAATCCAGAACCCTAGCCCGTAACAATATGATTTAATTCCATTGGCTAAAGCGCCTTAAACATTATATCTAATTTAATTGCAGACAGCTCTCGATGACTAAACCTGTGTAATTACGTCAGTGGCAGCGTTACGTTACGTCAGTACCGTACGTACTTGAGTGTGTATCACTTGTTATTAATCATGATTACCTAGTAATACGCTTTGACACAGACGTGATTCTCCATTCTACTACGATATACGCCTGGCTACTTCACGTGCCCGACGTAAATGACAAGTATCTATGTGACAAGAATCTACGAGTATCTATCGGAATCCTCATCATCACTCTACTGTACTAGTGGTGATGAGCATTCCGCTTCCGTTTCCTCATAATGCGGTATTTCTGCATTTTTTGGAGTTCCTCAATCGTTACCTCAATTGGTGGTGCTGTTCGTGTGTCTGGCCGCAGCACTTGTTATGTTTTCACGACCTATTTGGAATTTAAAGTCATTAATGGCAATCATGGAATCTTATCATACGCATATATGTGTATCTGATGTATATAGATTTAAGAGGACTTGAGAAAAGATGGTCAGAGTGGAGTTTTTTTTCCCCGCTGCCTTTTTCTCCACTACACTTCGGCCCGAAGGCAGCGGCTTTCACTTTCATGTTACATTGTACTTTGACATTCAGCAAATAGAATGTAAATTCTTTACGTTGAAATAAATTGAATTGAATTGAATTACCGCTTCTAGGACAAAATAGAATAATCTTTATTTGGCACGTAACATTACAAGAAAATAAACTTCACATAAAATATTAAAACTTAATCATTATAATAGTCTCCGCTCAGGTTTATGCCGTGGTTGAGCCACGGCACTGATTTTCAGCGAATGCCTTACACTTACATATTAAAAAACATATTATTCCGAGATGAACTCAAGAGAAAGGAAAAAAAATCCTCTTTCAATTTCGTATCTACGCTTTACTTCTAAAATCTGATATTTGATAGACACTGAATTGATAGAGAGTTTTAATAATCGTATTTTTCTAAATAAGATCAGCGATAACAAGTTATCAAGCCGCCCATAATGGCTGACATGGCTTAACGAATGCCATTATATGGCAGCCGGCACTAACGGCTTAGCGTGCCTTGCGAAGCACGGAAGCGCTCGGAAAAAATGCCACTAGCGGTAGTCACAGGACGGTCACCTATCCGGCTCCTGACAGCGCCTGTTGTTGCTAACTCAAGTGATTGATTCCAATCACTCGGTTCGACTAGGCTACGCGCGCTTTTATGGCAGAATTAGTCTGGCACACATAAATGTTATGTAAGGTAAGTTATTAAATAACCCAACTATTTTGTCATCATACAAAGCGAGGTACTTTTCTCTCGCTAAATTCAAGTCTGTGGCTTTGCATTTGAACAACGCCAGAGCTGACCTAAGCAGATAGGTTAACCGCGAAAGGCACCAAATACTGTGCTTCAATAATCACACTTATGATCAGCGCTGTAAGAGCTACGGTGGCTGAGCTTCGAGTGTTACAGCCTGTAGATAGGTAATGACGAAAAGCACTTACCGGGGAACAGCAGGTAACGGCACGTAGGTACTCGTACATAAAGTACAAGCAGGGGCCTGTTTTATAGAACTACAGTTCAATGCCATGGTTTAGACAAAGATAATTTGTTTTGTATCATTTTGTATGTTACAAAACAAATAATAAAATAAATATCTGTGTAATTTCTATTTTTATGTACAACTATCTGACCCAGCGAAATTCGTACCGCCTAATAGTCGATTCTTTAATTCTTTTTTATTTTTCTCTCCGTAAGAACCACAGGTAAGAACCATCCAGGTACTTCAAGGAATATTCTAATAAAAGAATTAACGAAATCAGTTTAGCCGTTCTCGAGATTTCCGCTTACCAACACATTCAGCGATTCATATTTATATTATAAAGTGTTCTCTATCTCTATCTATCTATAACTATACTTCCTTCTCCGATATTTTGTTCTTTCATCAAAGATAAGATGTTGACACCTCGTTACTCCGTGAAAACAACCACAGGCTACATAGACATACTACAAATATTACCTTTTTTACGGTTGCACACATTAGGGGACTTTAGTTTAGTCAATTTTGTTTTTTCTTTAAAGCCAAGATGTTCACATCTCGGTATTTTAGAAAACAAAATAACCTCTTGTTTGCACAGATTAGGAGTATTTCTAATTTTGTTTTAAAGGGTTTTGAGCACGGATGTCAATTTGACATACGTGGTTATGAGGTACCTACCTACAGACACGGATCCGTGTGTACAGATATCATGTGGATATCATAGTAAAGTCACGGCAACAAAAACTGACGGCTCGTAGGAGCTCAGTTGCAGAAGTAGGTTACCTAATTCCGCTTATAACGTAGTACAGTCTGTTAGCTTTTAGAATATACCTCGGCTACTATCGGATAGAATCAGAAATATTCGTGTAATAGAAATATCGGAACTAATATGACACTTAAGTTATATAACTTATCAAAATAGTGAAGAAATGTTTTATACAGAGCAGGTAGTTTAGTAGTTTTACACTCGTGTGCTTTCGGCGAAAACCGAGGCCTACTCTAGAGTCCGAGGTATATTCTAAAAGCTAACAGACTATACAGTCTGTTGACTTTTAGAATATACCTTGGCTACTATCGGATGGAATCGGATATATTCGTGTAATAGAAATATCGGAACAAATATGACACTTAATTTCGAAATCAGAACTCGATCATCAGTACGAAAACCGGCGAAAATTGGCGAAAACCGAAGCCTACTCTAGAACCCGACGTATATATATATTTTTTGATTTAGTTAATGGCAACTCAAATCGGTCCTAATTTGGACGACCATTTCTGCCAATAACGAGTCAGTCATGGGAGTGACACTTCGACTTTGGTCGGTTTAGACAATTCTTTCCCGACGTATATTCTTAAAGTTAACAGACTGTACATCCTATGTCGTGGACTAGTTATTTTTTTCCGTCTTAAACCAAATGAAAACTGACCCAACCGAAATATTCAGGCCACGATTGTCAGTTAGCGCCAAAAGCGGCCGTGTTGGGCATTAACTGAACAACTGTGACAACTATTTCTAGACCCTACAGTGTACAATAAGATCAAAAACTTAGTAGGTACTGTAATCGATTTCCGACAAAAACGTTTTTCCATTAGCGGCGCTCAGTAGCACCGGGTGGCGCCTTAATGCTATGTTGTCTTCGGTTTTTGCCTTAAGTCGCTACTTGCCATCAACATGATTGAGAGATAGGTCTGACACTTTTTGCAGAAACGATGCGTAAAAAGGTATATTTTTTCCATTCTTTGCGCTTGTATTACTGCATGGAGCCTCTTAACCCAATAACTGCTCTGCACTTACTTTTCCAACAGTGACTGTGGGCTTAAAAACACAACTTTTACAAATTGTCCTAACCTCTAAAGGCCTGGCCAAACTAACGCGTCCAGCTCGCGTCCGCGGTGGCGTGCGCGGTAGCGATCAGTTGTTGCGTACGAACTTGTAGCGACGTGTTCACATTGAGGCGTCCTCTGTTTGGCCGCGGCGTCCCGGTGCAGCGTCTGCACGCAGCGGTGGCGATCAGATCGCGCTTGTTACATTAGGACGCTGCACGCAGCTATTTTTGTTGGAAAAAAACTCTGTTTTTTAGTTTTTAAAGTATTCATGATGGCACAGTCGTTCTTCTGGTGATATTGGAGTGCGATAGTTGGTATACTCTTTTTTTAATAGAATCTCTAATCATATCCAAAAGCTTATCAAAGCATTCGATAGACATTCTATAGTTAATGACAAATCGCTTTTCATCTTCACGTAATTGCTAGTGCAAGGTATGGAATTCACCTTCCCTTTCTCTGGTTTCATTTACTTTTACTGTGTACCCATACTCTTGTTCTTCTAAAAAAACCATACCTTATGAGACATTAACTTACAATTGACGTTCACTAGAATTACTGTGATTGTGTTGTACTTGCCTTTCTTGTTCCTCTTCATCTTCAATGAGAGCAGCCAAAAGTAAAACTTCTTCAATGTCACTTTCTGTATCAGATGTAGTTAATGACGTGGCAAAGCGGTGGTAGCTCAGTGGGTAGAACCATAGACTGGCAAGCTAGAGCCCCAGGTTCGATCCCGAGTGCGGGCATGTACCAATGACTGTGTTTAATTTGAAAGTTACGTACATTTGCGAATTTGTAGTCGCAATACCACACGCTAACGGTGAAGGAAAACATCGTGAGGAAACCCGCGGCTTGGTTGGCTTCGCACGTATTGACTAGTCTTTCCTGTGGGCTTGGCCGACTGAGCTGTCAGGGATGTATAGGTGCTGGGCAAGCCTACACCATCTATAAAACCACGTCCTAGGCACTACAGCGTCGGAGTGGTCCCTTCATCCATCTAGTGTGAGTGAAGATACCACTAGACGCTGTATAAATCATCTCATTGAGTAGATGCAAAAAGGCCAATATTATTATTATTATTAATGACGTGACTCCAGCTTGGTGAACGCAAGAACAAACGCGACAGTGTGAACAACTTCTGCACGCGCAGTTATCGCCACCACGCAAGCTAATTCGAACAAATTCGGAATCGCTGTGGAAATTCATAAAAAGTTAGATTATTTTCGGGGTTTAAACGCGTAGTAATTTATTGATATTTTACCTCGGCGTTTCGAAGACGTTACAGTCATCGTGGTCAGAAGAAGACTGATGGCTGGCACCCGTTCGCATCTTCGGCTAAAGAGGTTTCAGACTACCCTCAATCAGCCATGTGTACAAGTCGCGAAAGGTTAAAATATGTTATTCATAAAAAGGTATGATGTTTTGCTCCGCGCCAGCGTTTCTGTTTGCAGCTTCTTCCCCGAAAATCCCTCTACGCCTACTTTTCCAACAGTGACTGTGGGCTTGAACGACACAACTTTACTAAATTGTACTAACTTCTAAACCAACGAAAAGCTAATTCGAACAAATTCGGAATCGCGGCGGAAATTGGAAGTAATCCAAAGTTAGTGGCTGAAAGTTCCCTCTAGCTAATAAAGTTACAGGTTGTTTGTTTGTTACGATTTATATAAAAGTACTTACCCAACAAATCTTATCTGAAGCTTTATTGGTGCGCCTAGTACTTTCAGGTGAAAAAACCGTTTTATAAAAATTATAATACGTTGTCTCGAAAGCGGTAAGTAAACAGAAAAGAGACAAGTAGATGTCTCTATCTCTCTTTATTAATTATAGGGGACTGGAGGAATCATTTTCACTGATGGGACAGTTTGTCCCACGTTGACCCATTAACGGGACAAAATAAAAGTATCACGTGGAAAACCCCTTAAAATGACTATTTACATGACTGAGAGATATCTGAAACTGTTTGCAAAAATAATCTAAAAAAGGGCGTCGGAAATACCACACTACGCTCAAGGACCCGAATGATCGACGTGGGTGTCCTGACGGCGTAACTGAAGTGAAGTGATTCGACTGACATGAGGCTGGTCATGTCAGTCGAATGCACCCGAATAGGTAGGCGAAACTCGCTACCGAGTGAGTGCCACACGACGGACATCGAAATCGAGGCTGGCCTAGAAGACGGCGAGGAGATGATGTCGACAACCATCTGCCGGAATAGTCTGAGGTGGTACCGGACAGGAAACTTTGGACTGAATTGGAGGAGCCCTTTGCCCAGCAGTGGGACACAAACATAGAGGCTACGTAAAAAAATCAAAAAAAGGTACGCTTTTCCCATTGGTAGCGCTAACCCCTTAAGGGCTGTGAAGTACATTCAGTGGGGAACGCTTCAGAACTGAACTCTCCGGACCTGAAGGATATGTTACCAGAAATGATACAAATCCTATGAAAGTTTTTGAGTCTTTATTTGTATGTACATATTTTACAAACATTGAAAATTGCCTCGAAATGGCTCTTGAATACATTAAAAGAATAGTGTAAAGAGGTTCCGAATTTCACTGATGCCGTGAGTCACCCATTGGCTCAATTGGTAGAGCGCTGGCACGGATAGCAAGAGGTTGCGGGTTCGAATCCCGGCGATAGGTGAAATTTTTAGCCTCTAAATAGGTTTTCAAATACATTAACAGTATCAGTGCGAAGGTAATTTAAACACTTAGTAAAACTCCAGCGTTTTTTCATACTTGGTAGGTATCTATAATAGTCGGTATGATCTGTTAAGCCAAATCAGAGCCCTTAGGGCGGGCGGTTTAGAAACTTCTGACAGTAAGACCAGCCACTAGTCTTGCAAGCCTCCACCAATCCGGACTTGGCCCCCGTGGTGCAGTATGGCCTATACCTTCCTGAGGGGCACGGGTCTCTTCCTTTGCCACTCAGGAAGGTTATATGGCACTTAAAGGCCCGTGGTGGGGCCTTAATGGGTTGATGATGATGATTTGGAAAACAATATTTAAGCGCTTAATAAGCTATTATTTTTAAACATTTATTTTCAGTACCTATGTTAACGACTGTAATCATTTAATACATTTCAATTTCAGTTCAATAGTAACATACTTCATTGAAAAACAGTATGATTGAGAAGTTATTCCACTTTTAAGGCAAATATAGTACAACAAAAGTTTATAACTTTTATAACCTCTCTTAGAGATGTTGAATTACAAAATATATTGCAAACAATGTTGTGTCTCTAATACAAAGCACTACCTTAAATTATTCTTAAAAACATTTTAATAATAAGTTTATCTCAGTGTAGGTACATTACGTCTATAATTCAGTTGAATTTTCTAATTAGTTTTTGCAGTTATTAACAATATGGTAGTAGATAATAAGCGTATTTAACAGTCAGTTAGTACCTTTAACTTTTGCCGATAGGAGATTCAACTTTTTTTGCAAAAGCGTATTTGTAAATACTCTGCGCTAAATACATTTTATCTGGATGTCAAAACATTTTTTTGGGATAGTAACAAAGTATCTTATTCAAAATAACATAGAAACTGTGACTTATCGAACGTTACTAGAAAAACTAGGTGTCCATATCAAAATCTAAATAATTTTGGAGAAAGAACGGATACAAACTCCTAACTTAGTCTTTTCAAAGTCGTAGACTTTTAGTCCGGATCTACTTACGGGTGTTGTTATATCGGAAGAGTCCGACCAGGTTTTCAGAGTCTTTTTATTCTTGATTAACAGAGTTTACATATTATATAAAATCTAGTTCTAATGCATTGAACTGACATTAATTCCAGACATATTTGTCTGGAATTATTCAAAAATGCGAAAGTCAAGACATAAATCAATGAGATGAATTAATGGACCAGGAACGACTAAATAACTGGATAAATATATTATCTATATTATTTGTTTACATCCCGAGAACGTGTATCTAGCACAAAGTATATACCGACAGAGTACATTGCGTTTTCACCATCGATTTATAATATCAATTGTTGTTGGTTAATCTACTGACTTTATCTTATAAAATACTAAATAAAAACAGTTTTTGGTTCGACCACAGTACATTTAGTTACATTTAAAGCGAATTCACTCTGTATGAACTCCTCTTCTCTCATAGGATAATTCTTTTATCCTATGAAGTGTCCATTATATTAGTCTATCATTTTCATTGGGAGTCACACGACTAGGCAGCACCATTGATGCAATAATTTTGACGCATTACCTATTTGAAACGGTTTGGCAGAAACATTCCAACCCACAATACGAAACCTTTAGACAGTGATTGTTTTGTTCCATGTTTTTTTCAGACGTTTTATATTGTAATCACAATAAATATAAAGCACGACTGAAAAAAAACATGATAAAGAAACAATGTTACATGTCAGATTTTTACAAATTTTTTTTTTTTGTAAGTTACGTAGTGCGGTTTGCAATGTTTCTGCGTAACACGGTCTAATTTACTAACGAAAATTTACACCAAGTCTATTTGTAGATGTACAATCAATAAGTTGGCTGACTAGCCATTTAACATACCCGAGTTTCATTATTAGAAAACACTCTCTCATAGATAAAAAGATCCCCTCAGTTGCTACGTGATAGCGCGATACCAAGGTCACTTTTTTTATGTTCTGTGCTTTCATCTATTTAAATCGTATTACGAGTTTATCTTGCTCACACTACAATAATTCAGCAGAGCAAGAGCTAACCAAACCAAGTCCACAGTGTTTCCCCAACTCTATTACGACTGTCTTCTTCTATCTATACAACACACTACTCGCTTCAGATTCTCAGTGAAACTACCCTTATGCTCAAGAATCTCATCCTTACAGTTCGATTTGATGACCTCCCATTCCTTCCGTTTGTTCAAGGCCGCTTGCACGATCCTCTCCTCCTTCTGTCCTATTTCACAGTGTCCATCTTCGGATCACGTATCGGAGCCTGGATACTTCACGATGAGGTCCATTTCCTCCTCGCTCGGCTTCATGGTTCGCACCTCGGTCTGCCCTTCGAATTTCTTCACTGACGCTGGCCTGTCGCCAAATTTGTTCTCTATATTTACCAGGACATCAGCTACGCACCTGTGTTCTTCTGGTGACTTAGGTTCATCGTCTACAAATGCCGTTTCCTGATTCACTGTTTCAGCTGCATCCTTGTTATTGTTTTGCTTGTCACCATCGACATCGTCTTTTGATTCTCCCAGTTCGTAGTACTCCTTGCCTTCCAAGATCATCTTATGCGTGGCTTCTTCAATAACGCTATCCGTGGGAGCTTCGTTGATGCACGAATGGGTCAGCGTGAACGGAAGCTTGACTGAGACTTCGCCGCCCATTGTGCTCAGTGTGAGTTTGACTTTGACGTAATAGGACACGTAGATAGCGAAGACGTTTCGGTCCTCGGGTGAATTGGAGTGGCAGACGACCGTCGAGGCGAGGCTCGCGCCGGTTTTTGAGTACGAATCCTCAAGCGCAATCCAGTTCTTCGTGACGCCTGAAAAATATTCTGACTGAGTAAATAGGGCAAGGAAAACTTCGAATGTTCGAGCGTTTAATGGGAAATTCCGTACGCAAATGGTTTGCAAACGTTTGAAAGCAAACGGGAGAGAAGTGGAATTAGATTTTCTCCTCGCGCTTCTGCTTTTGCAAATAGTTGAGTGGGTTTTGTTTCTAGGGAACGTTAAATTTGTTGGCCAGTTTTGCCAATGGTAAAAAACTATTGAGGGCGTTCAAACGAGAATAAGATTTAAACAGTTTTGTATGTTACTTATCAGGACGAAAATACTCTTATATATTTAACATAATAGAAAAATATTTACAACTTAGTGTTTACTACCTCTTTGCATTGAGACTTAACCGTAGCGTACAAAATGTTGGGAATAAGGAACATTAACAAAAGATATTTTGGTATATGTAACATTTCCCTTCTCATAATCATCGTTTATTTTACTTTTTTTTTTTTTAAAAAAAAAGCATTCAATATAATACCTCCCATCCGCCGAAACCACAACATTAAGTATAATAATAAAGAAATCGCAGTAAGGAACCTCAGACTTGGCACGACTTTGTATAGATTTCATTACTTTTTAGAGATAAACTAGCAGCTCCATCGAGACTTGGCTAGTTTTTACAGAATTTTTTTGGTTGGATTGATTTGATCGGCGCCGACCATACGACTTTCGAGCCTTAGCTTTTTAAAGATTTTGTGCAGATTTCTTTTTAATAATTTATGTAAAGTAGTTTTTTATTTTGGGACACGATTTTATGTTTCTACATCATGGTAAGAAATTCCTCTTAAACATTTGCTAACGAATTAAATGTCACCCGTTAGTGTATGCAAGAGATTCCACTAGACGCTGCATAAATCGTACAGAAAAATCCATTGAAACATACAAAATTGATTATTTTCAGATTTCTACTTTTCATTTTGACGAAACAGTCGCTTTTAGAATAATCCTTTTCGACTGCGAGTCCCACTGCATTTGAATTTTTCGTATACACTGAAACGTATGAAAACAAAGGCAGAGATTGCTACGGCTATTCCTATTTTCAAAGGAAAATCCTGTCCATTGACGCTTCGGCATGGTACAGTTGCTATCACGTATGGCATGTCCACCAACCTATAGTACATAATTGGCACTCCAGTATAATAAAGCTATCACCACACTGAAACTACGTGCGCTACGCGTAGTACGCTGTGCGCGATTTGGCCACTAAAAATTGCATGCTAAGAAACCAACTTAGCCTACGCTACACAAGCTACGAATCAGACATGAATGTCCGACCTGTCTCGCCAGATGTAAACGATAGAATGGGATGTCGTTATGCTGTCCTGCGTATGCCAAGTATGGTTCTATAGGTGATCTTATGCGTGTGACGCGTCATTCATGATTAGAACGTAGATCCACGAGAACAACATACCTATAATATGGCAGTCTATTTAAGTCCTACTGTAGGGCACAGGCCTTCTCTCAGAGAGAAAGAGCGTAGGGCTTGCCCACCTTAAGCGCGCGTGCCGCACGGCTGATTGGGAATTTCAAGCGCTGAGGTATGTGTACCTACACCTCACATAGTTAGGTTTCCTCACGATTTTTTCCTTCACTTTTACGTTTACTGCACGTGGTACTGCTATTATAACTTCACAAATGAACGCAACTTAGAAAACAAAGTCATTGGTACATGCCGGATTCGAACCCGCCACCTCCCGTTTGGGACGTATAAGTTGTCCGAAATTGAAGAGGAACATTGATTTGATCTAATTTTATCATATTCAATATATTAATTATTGTGATTTTGCTCTTCTTATTTATATTTCTTTTTTTTTTGGAGTTTTTTTGAAAATTACTTAATTAAAAAAATACTTCGCAAACTCACTCTCGGAATAGGACAATATTTTGCAAGATTTGTACAGAATGAGGTTGTTCACGACGCCGCTACCCGTCACGTACGTAAGATTAGTGTGATTGTACCTTAATTCAGAGCTCGAATATTGTTATGTAGACAATACCGTCTACGACTATTCAAGCTTTGGTATGGTATCACTGCTTAAATTCATGCAGTATTCATGCTTTAGCTTCGAACAGAGAGCAAAGCACATACTGCACAATGCACATGTCTTGTCAAGCAAGAAGCCTTTGATATTGATGATTATTATACAATTTACTATAGGATAAATTTTACGAGCTTATTTTATGAAGGTTTTTTTCGTCTTAATTAACAATGGCATTAATAATATTTTTTTTTAGTTAGCCACGACTGTGTCCCACTGCTGGGCAAAGGCCTCCCCTTTAGATTACTAATCCTTGTCTTTGGCCTGAATGGTTTATAACTTCAAATAGTGAGACCTGCCTGTAGTACGACGGCACGAGTCACGTGTTTTCTAGCGATAAAATGTCAGAAATTTGCAATCAAAGTCTCGACAGTGGAAAGTTGCGCCTTTTGACATTTAAACCGCGCGACAATTGTCAACGTACTTACTAACTACTCCGGCTGAAGCGAGCCTGCGGAAATTGGTTGTGAGTTGCAATTTACTGAAGCAACGTGGGAGTAGGAAATTGTTTGCGAGCGGCATGACCTTTTAAATATAATAACGACACAAATTTAGTTTTCCTTTACGTATGTTACTTATTTGGAGTCACTTCTTAACATAACATTTCTATATAACATAACTTCTTGCCTCCGCCTATTTCAAAAGTATAAAGAATATTGCTTTGCCGTCATTTCTAAATATTGGAGTAACTTTTCTTAACGTTAAGATAATTGTACCCTTAACACAGCCCACTGTTGGGCCTCTGCATGATTCAGTTTTTTCAATAGGCTCAAAATTACTTTCCATTTCCAAAAAGAGTCAAAATTTAGTTCATATAATATTAATAATTAGGAATTGAAGGGAATTTCATTTGTGACTTACCTACGTTACTATTTCCCTATCGTGTGGCGTAGGGGCCTACCCTAATCGGAGTCAACATTAAGGTCTTACCTCTCAGTGAGAACAAAAAACCTTTCTGTTACGAATGTGTGGGGTCAAAGTTAAGTTCCCCTTACCTCTGTTTGGGGTCAAAGTTTAGTTCTGTTTACCTCTATGGGGGGTCAAAGTAAAGATCTCAGTGTGCGTATGGCCCGGTGCGACAGGATCGCTGCTACTCCGCACCAAAGCGACGACGTTCTTGAATTTGCCGTTTGAAAACATGCATACGTCCACGTGCTGCACCACCAGAGCCTAGGGAAGAGTAATAATATTCATTGATTAAAACGCAGAAAATAGTTAAAAAGTGTTGGCTATCTGAGATAACGATCGGACACTTTTATCGCGAGCACCGTTGGTTTCCACAAGTACCAATCGAACACCGACTAAATAAAGATACTACGTATCAAACTACTCTCACTCGTACAAATTCCTCTGGGCTTAGGCATCTAAAATTTGATTGCTACTCCCAGACGACAAAAAAAAATATTGCCCTAGAGGCGAGGAAACAAAGTATACAGCCATATTGCCCCCTATACCAAACCTCACAGAACCAAATTTCACAGTTTCACCCCTCTCCCGCCACACAGAATTTAGTTCGTAGTTTTTTTTTTGACGAGCAAAGGTTCACAGATCAACTATAGTTGGAGATATTATATAATATATAGTTGGAGGTCTAAGATAATATAGTTAGTGCTGTGTCACTTTACCAAAATACTTAGAGAAAATCAAGACTTGGGAGTCGCTTCATGAGGAGCCTTCCTAAGTCGCTTGGGCCCAGACAGTTGGACTAAAATTGCTACTGGCTGGGTCTCACACGACAGATACCGGAACCGGCCGACGAAGGTGGAGAGGAAGGACGACTGCACGTTATTCTGTGAAGTCGCTAGTGATTTTTTTTTCTCTGTGGAAGCCACCGGGGACGACAGGAAACACAAGAGAGTGAAAAACTAAAATAGTATATCATGATTCGAAAATTCTTTTTCTTTGGCTGTGCAATAAAGTGTTCTCTATCGATCGTATCAAGGGCAATTGTTAAAAACATATTTATTTAAAAACCTATTTAGAGGCCAAAAATGCCACCCATGCCGGGAATTGAACCCGCGACCTCTGGCTATCCGTGACAGCGCTCTTTCCAACTGAGCTAATGGGCGACTCACCGGCCATTAGTGAAATTTCGAACCTCTTTACAATATTCTCTCTAATACGTACAGGCTATTCATTTATTTTGTTTTAAAACAGCCTGTTCAAATGGAAAGGGCCGCAAGCGAGTGATCAAAACTTAGGTCTACACTGGTATCAGTTACCGATAAATTTGTACGGTATAACGCTATGAGAATGAGATTGGTCATAAAGTTCTAGCACAAAGGAAAGTTTTAGTTACAAAATAATAAGTCGTACATGGCAAAAGCTAATTCAAAAAGATATTCACTCTAAAAACCTATTTAGAGGCTAAAAATTTCACCCATGCCGGGATTCAAACCCGCAACCCCTGGCTATCCGTACCAGCGCTCTACCAATTGAGCCAATGGGCGACTCACGGCATCAGTGAAATTTCGAACCTCTTTACAATATTCTCTGTATTACGTACAGGCAGCGACATCTGACTTAAGCAAATTGCATTACTTACAGCCCCGACTACCTACTTTGCAGTTAGGTTTTAACATCGGAACGATATCACTGTACCCACATGATTACACTATTTTTATTTTTAATGCACTAACCCGTGCTAAGGAACAAATTTAAAAACCTATTTAGAGGCTAAAAATTTCACCCATGCCGGGATTCGAACCCGCAACCTCTGGCTATCCGTACCAGCGCTCTACCAATTGAGCCAATGGGCGACTCACGGCATCAGTGAAATTTCGAACCTCTTTACAATATTCTCTGTATTACGTACAGGCAGCGACATCTGACTTAAGCAAATTGCATTACTTACAGCCCCGACTACCTACTTTGCAGTTAGGTTTTAACATCGGAACGATATCACTGTACCCACATGATTACACTATTTTTATTTTTAATGCACTAACCCGTGCTAAGGAACAAATTTAAAAACCTATTTAGAGGCTAAAAATTTCACCCATGCCGGGATTCGAACCCGCAACCTCTGGCTATCCGTACCAGCGCTCTCCCAATTGAGCTAATGTGCGACTCACGGCATCAGTGAAATTTCGAACCTTTTTACAATATTCTCTGTATTACGTACAGGCAGCGACATCTGACTTAAGCAAATTGCATTACTTACAGCCCCGACTACCTACTTTGCAGTTAGGTTTTAACATCGGAACGATATCACTGTACCCACATGATTACACTATTTTTATTTTTAATGCACTAACCCGTGCTAAGGAACAAATTTAAAAAAAAAACCTATTTAGAGGCTAAAAATTTCACCCATGCCGGGATTCGAACCCGCAACCTCTGGCTATCCGTACCAGCGCTCTACCAATTGAGCCAATGGGCGACTCACGGCATCAGTGAAATTTCGAACCTCTTTACAATATTCTCTGTATTACGTACAGGCAGCGACATCTGACTTAAGCAAATTGCATTACTTACAGCCCCGACTACCTACTTTGCAGTTAGGTTTTAACATCGGAACGATATCACTGTACCCACATGATTACACTATTTTTATTTTTAATGCACTAACCCGTGCTAAGGAACAAATTTAAAAACCTATTTAGAGGCTAAAAATTTCACCCTTGCCGGGATTCGAACCCGCAACCTGTGGCTATCCGTGCCAGCGCTCTTTCCAACTGAGCTAATGGGCGACTCACCGGCCATTAGTGAAATTTCGAACCTATTTACAATATTCTCTGTATTACGTACAGGCAGCGACATCTGACTTAAGCAAATTGCATTACTTACAGCCCCGACTACCTACTTTGCAGTAAGGTTTTAACATAGGAACGATATCACTGTACCCACATGATTACACTATTTTTATTTTTAATGCTTCCTTTTTAATGCTTCCTTTTTAAATTTGTTCCTTAGCACGGGTTAGTGCATTCAAAATAAAAATAGTGTAAAGATATTCACTCTCACAGTCTTTGATCAATAATCTCAGAATAAGTGCTTTGTAGAGTTATCAGTGGTGCAAATAATAAAAAAACTGTTATTTCAGCCAATGCTATGTTAAATAACATAACCAATACATAAGTAAATAAAATACAAGATTTTTTTATTATATTAAAATTATAAAGTGGGTGCCCGATGATGGACATCGAAATCGAGGCCGCCCTAGAAGAAGCTGGAGAGATGATCTCAAACAACCATCTGCCGGATTGGTCTGAGGTGGCCTAGGACAGAAAACTCTGGACTGAATTGGGGGAGGATTTTGCCCAGCAGTGAGACACAATAATAGGGGCTAGGTAAAAAAAATAAAATACATAACAATATTAAAAAAATAAAAATAAGAGAATCCATCATTATCAAATTTCTCTGGAGGTCCACATCGCGAATAGGTTTACAAATATTGCACAGAACATTTACACAGAGCAACTTTATTGATGATTCTACCAGACTTATTGTGAATATCGATCACATAAGTAGAGCGGATTAGCTTCATACAATTATCAAACAGTGCGAAAAAGAGATACAACGGTCAATTCCACCTCACGCTCGAGTGTTGTTGTAGGCCGCCCAATTTGCGTAGTTCGGCGCGTCAACTGAAAGTATTAACAGACGATCCAACTTGGTACGGGCCGGACAGCGAATTTGGTACGCTCCATACCGTATCTTTACGTCTAGAAAGTTATTTGCCGAATATAATACTATTGTTAATAGTATTATATTCTATTAACAATATAGAATATTTTCGGGGCTTAATCGCTTAGTAATTTATTGCTATTTTCCCTCGACGCTGCGAACGGGTAGCAGCTATCGGTCTTCTCGTGACCACGATGACTGTAACGTCGTCGAAACGTCGAGGTAAAATAGCAATAAATTACTACGCGATTAGGCCCCGAAAATATTCTAACAATGTTTTTTTTATATTCTTTTTAATGCACTAACCCGTGCTAAGGACAATTTTAAAAACCTATTTAGAGGCTAAAAATTCCACCCATGCCGGGACTCGAACCCACGACGTGTGGCACGGATAGCGAGACGGCGAGGGTTCAACTCCCGGCATGGGTGGAATTTTTAACCTCTAAATAGGTTTTTAAAATGTTTTTTTTAGCCTTTAAATAAGTTTTTAAAATGTTTTCAAGTCGCGAAAGTCTAAAATATGTTACATTAATACTATTTCGTGTTCGCTCGGACTGATGGTACGCCAAATCCACTGTCCGGCCCGTGCCAAGGTCAATCATCTTAATACTATAAGACTACAACTTGGGCATAGGTGTTTTGTGGGCTAAACTAGAAAACTCTGTTCCGAATTTATAAAAAAATATCGACGAACTAGATGCCCGTAAAGTAATTACAACTGCCGAAAGTAATGTTAAATATAATAATGAAGCAAATCTAATAAAGACACGTATATTAATTTGATTTGCTTTATAATTATTATATAATTGTTAATTGTGTCGAATTTATAGTTTACTACAGTCTAAAAATTTGAATGTTCAACGAATTAGTTAACACCGTAATGTTGGGCAAATTAAAAATAAATAAAAATAAAATAAATTATTAGAGAATGCTACTTGCATTAAGAATGCCCTTGTACATTTACTCATATAATTAGTGCAAGAAAGAATTAAAATAATAATGATATTATTGGTCGTCGTCGTAGTCAGGCTATACTAGTCCACTGCTGGACATAGCCCTCCCCTAAAGATCGCTACGTTGTGCTATCATAGGGGGTAATGCCCATAATCCCCACGCTGGGCATGCGGGTTGGGGAGCGCAGATCGGTGGAATTGTACTGCAGGGGGCGCTGCTGCCCACCCCCCGGTTTGTGTCCCTTAGTCGCCTTTTACGACACCCGCGGGAAGAATTTGGGTTGGTGCTATTCGCTAGGCCGACACCACACAGCAGATATTATTGGTAACATTTTTTTAATTGATCTTCTATTTGTCTCGAAATTCATCGCTAGCGAACCTAGCAACCCTCTACCGCTGCGCATTGGCTTTGAAATGTGGTTTGTTGATTGTGGTCACCCCGGAAATACCCGGGGAATACGTAGCTAATAAGCTACGTCCACACTGGCGGGCGTTATGTATGAAACAAGCGACTGCCTTCATTCCTTCGTATCTGCATTTTTAAGCAGATGCGGTGGTAGCTCAGTGGGTAGAACCATAGACTGACAAGCGAGAGCCCCAGGTTCGATCCCGAGTGCGGGCATGTACCAATGACTTTGTTTAATTTCAAAGTTACGTACATTTGCGAATTTGTAGTCGCAATACCACACGCTAACAGTGAAGGAAAACATCGTGAGGAAACCCGCGGCTTGGTTGGCTCCGCACGTATTGACTAGTCTTTCCTGTGGGCTAGGCCGACTAAGCTGTCAGGGTGGTATAGGTGCTGGGCAAGCCTACACCATCTATAAAACCATGTCCCGGGCACTACAGCGTCGGAGTGGTCCCTTCACCCATCTAGTGTGAGTGAGGATACCACTGGACGCTGTATAAATCATCTCATTAAGTAGATGCAAAAAGGCCAAAGGCATTTTTAAGGCAGAGTTTATAGATGTATAAATAGGGATAAAGGACATTATTATTGAACATAATTAATTACACAGAAATTACACAGATATTTTTTGACCTAAGAGTAGAGACGGCGGATACATTGGAGAAGAAAGTAGATGCACAAACATACAAAATGATGATTTCAGAGGTTTGTAGTGTTGGAAATAAATTGTTATCTTGTTCTATAGATTATATTAAAAAAGCAGTTGGATAGAAAAATAGAGAATTTTGAATTTTGTTTTATGGAAGTGGTTTTTATAACGAGCTAAATAGGTAGCGGTTTCATCTTTTGCGCTGTTATCAACGAAGTTTCGGTCTATGGGTAGGTCTGTGGATGCGGATGGGAAGGGACCGTGAGAGATGGTATGGCATATAGAAAGTGGCTACACCAACAGTCTACAGCGAGGGTTTAGGATGATGTTGATGATGCCAATGGTGGTGATGATGATGATGATGTTGATGATGATAAGGTATTTGAGTACGTGCATGCTTCACAATGGTACACGCCGTGTAACATGTAAATCTGCCATACCCTTACAGGGCCCATGTTCAATTAATTAAGTTACTGTATCTTTTTTAAATTGTTAATGACTGCATTGAATAACTTAAATGAAATGAAATGATGAAGATGACGATGATGACGACGTTGATGATGGTGAAAATAACGATGATGACAATGATGTGTAGGTGAATGGTTCCTCACCTTAATTCGTCGCACTGTCTTGGAGGAGTGGTTGGCGACGGCGATGCTGACGTTGATGGTCTCCCCGTGCGAGTAAGTGGCTTTGTCCAGCCACGCTTCCAGCTCCACCCTGCAGAAAAAAACCAATGGCTTAAGGCTAAAGCATTTTTGCCAAAAACGGCCGTTTTTTTCGGAAATCGATTGGGGCGTAGGTCGTGAGTGGTCGTAGGCTGCGTAGGTATTAGGACAGCATGTAAAAACTGTTCTGTGTGATGTGTTTTTTGCCGCTAAATGAACGTGTTTCTGTCTGCACATAAATCTATTAATAAATTAAATTCCCTTAATAACTATCTCCTAATTAACGAGAAAATATATGTGGCGAGCACATCTCAACTCTGCGCGCGCACTACTAACTCCAACATTCCTGCATCGCGCAATCAAAGTGTTTCATATTTCACATGACATACCATAAATATAACCTCGGCCTCGAGGGGGGTCGCTCCCGATGTGGGTTTAGGGGTCTCTAGGACCAAAACCAGTCCCAAGGTGGTGTTTAGTGGGTAGGCGCACTTCATGTGAGTCCCACATTGGCAGCACGGCCGGGTCCGTGCTGTTATGCATGAGCATTCACCACCTCCCTCCCCCGTGTCCTCCGGAGGGTGCCCTTTATAGGGTTAAAAAAAAAACGTCCGAATAACAACGGTTGGACCGGCCGTTCTGCGGGAAATTTCCCTTTATAGTGGAAGAGCACGATCACCCGCTCTTCCCTATGTGTATATAAAATATATACATATAATCTCCTATATATATCTATATATATCTATATATATCTATATATATATATGTATAGGAGGTTGTATATATTTTATATTATAACAGAGGCGATGCGCGGTGCTAACTTGGGCCACCAATGGAAAAAGTCGTACTTCATCTTATAACGCGTCTCTTGAAAAACGTGAACCTGACAAATGTTTATAAATACCTACTCGTATAGTAGGTCTTTTTAGAACCTGGGTTTACGAAAAGCAAGCAGTGTCGCCAAAAACGGCAGCTTTTAGCAGAAATTGATTTAAGTCCTAGGTAGTTGATCTTAGACTGTAGGATCTAAAATTAGTTAATTTTTATTCCATTAGCTGCGCTACTTGGTAGCGCTAAAACAACCCTTTTAATGTTGTTTTGACGTTTTTCCCAAGCTCATCAACCAGACTGAACTTAGTTTACTTTTCGGGACTTTCTGGCTTGGACGTTTGTTCTGTTTTTAGAAGTTTTCTGGACCTTTCCCAGCATTTACATATTTTGTTCGTTTACTTGTTTGTTTCTGAGGCCATTTAAATGTGTACATTCTTCACATAACAAAGGCCTCTTTAATTGGTTTTTAATGTGTTTCTATCTTCTGGTGTGTGCAATAAAAAGCTAATCCAACTTAAAAAATAGGATACTTATGTACGTACATAAAAATCCTGATTTTGTAAACTTGGTTCGTGTAAGAATAGGTTTCGAAGTGTTTAAGTAATATAAAGAGAATCTCTAATGCGTCCTAGAGACATGTTCTATACCTTTATTGTACAAAATTGACCTTCAGAGAACAGCCTGAGTTTAGATTGGTAAATAAATTGGACTGATCGAACAGAAAAAAGTGGCAGTATATTCACGCTGAAATCTCGGAGGGATAAGAGCCGTGGAGATAATGATATCTATTTTTAGTTTTAGACTATAGCATTAAAAAGTGAAAATTACTTTGCTAAATTCCGCCAAAAATCCCACAAGCGCCATGCGGTTAGTTAATGCACCGCCCTCCCTTCCACTTTTTTAAGCAGAAGCAAGACCATAATTATGTTTTAGACTATTAACTCTCAGTACTTCTTAAGACCTCGCGATGCTCATACAAAGTCTTATATTAAACGGGTTTAATCGAAAAAAAAAAGGAAAATACTCTTACTACTAATTGACTACTCGCCACTTCAGTCTACCCGTGACCATGGCAACTGCAACGTGCCGAAAGTAGGGAATTAACGTTATTGCGTGTTGTATGATAAGTAATCGTGAATACTATATCAATCCTTATGTCCCCACTGCTGGGGCACGGGTCTCTTCCTGGGTCACAGGAAGGTTAGGCCATACTGAACCACGGGGGCCAAGTCCGGGTTGGTCGAGGATAGTAAGACAGTGGGGTGCTATGCCAGATTTCCTCCCCGTGTGCCCTTCCGCTTCCGTTCCTACTGATTCATTTGAACCAGTGGGAAGGGTAAGTGGCAAGGGCCGGTGCACCCTGGGCGCTGGTCAGTAAATTCTCTTTATGGGATCTTGCTGGCCAGCGGCGAAAAATCTGGCGGGAGGGGTCGCGTGGGCCCTGCTTCACTTGTGGACTGGGACCCAGGCGACCAACCGATTGAAGGACCGACTGGGGGGGCGCCGCTGCGTAGAAGCGCCTCGTACCAGTCGGACCAGAGTGGCCGTGGGCGGAGGGTTGAGGGGCCCTCTGCCTCCATCATGGCGGGAGGGGTCGCGTGGGCCCTGTTTCACTCTATGGAGCGGGACCCAGGCGACCAACCAATTGAAGGACTGACTGGGGGGGGGGGGGGGGCGCCGCTGCGCGGAAGCGCGCGCGCCTCGTACCAGTCGGACCAGAGTGGCCGTCGGCGGAGGGTCGAGAGACCCTCTGCCTCCATCACGGCGGGCCGGAGGGCGCCCTTGCGTGTTCCGAGGTTGCCTTCTAGCACAGAAGGGGCCCGCGTGGTCGCTCTCCGCCTTCTCTGCTTTCAGAGAAGTGCAGGTGGGCGACGCGACGGGCCTCGCGTGTGGGGCGTGTGGGGGCCAACAGCACATTGGCCCCCATGCACCCCAACGAGGAGATGCGCCGCCCTCCTCCAATCCCATTGGACCACACAACGATGGGATGGGGGAGGCGGCGCGTTGGGGCGTGTGGGGGCCAAGTTTCTTTTGCACTTGGCCCCTATGCACTCCAACGAGGAGATTGGGCGTTCCCTCGCCCCGTCGTATGCCGTCCCTGCGATGGGGCAGGGACGCCGCCGAAGGAGTGCCCGCAAGGGCGCCCGCAGACGGGGTCGCGGTAGTGTGCGTAAGCGTTCCCGTGGCCCCGTCCTTTGCGGTGCGGAGGAACACCCCAGGAGTTTTAGTCGGTATACCGCCCTTTTCAGGGCGGGGAGTCCGACATAACCACCGCGCTCCCCCGAGCCGGTGGTACCCGTAATGGGGTTTCTCCTGGGTAACAAAAAAAAAGGATAGTAAGACAGTGGCGGGCCTTACTGTCAGAAGTTATCAAGCCGCCCATAGGCCCTCTAACATGGTTTAACGACTCCATTACATGACAGCTGGCACCAACAACGGCTTAATATGCCTTGTGACGCAAGGAAGCGCTCGGAAAAATGCTACTAGCGGTTGTCACGGGACCGTCACCCATCCTGCACCTGCTCGCGCCTGTTGTTGCTTAACTCAAGTGATTGAATCCAATCACTCGGTTCAACTAAGCCACGAGTGCTTCGTGAATCGACCCGTTTAATTAATATATAACTAAGTAATTTATACTTTAGTGCCACGTAAAAATCATCATAAAGTAAGCACAAAATTATAAAAATAAAAAAGTGTGCATGGCGAGCTTATTTCATAAGAAATCTTCACCAGCCAACCCTTGATGTGGTAGTACGGACATTGTAAACGAGGGGGGGAAAGTGTTCAATAATAATTGTTACAGTTATAATAACCTTACACACGTGCTACAAATATTTAGGGGCAATAAATTTTAGATAAATACATAGACCTAAAAATACAATACATAAATAAATGAATAAATGCATACATCGTCGTCAGGCTATACTAGTCCACTGCTGGACATAGTCCTTCCCTAAAGAGCGCCACGTTGTGCTATCATAAAGCTAATGCCCATAATCCCCACGGGGCATGCGGGCAGAATAGCACGGGGATCGCAGTTCGGTGGAATTGTACTGCAGGGGGCGCTGCTGCCCACCCCCCGGTTTGTGTCCCTTAGTCGCCGTTTACGACACCCGCGGGAGGAATTGGGTTGATGCTATTCTCTAGGCCGACACCATACAGCAATACACATAAATAATATGAAATATATCTATGATAAGTACCTAAATAAAACATTTTAAAAAATGTGTTGAAATCTTGTTTCGTCAAATTTGCTAACAATATTAGTAGCGTATATCTGTCTATCAGAACCATGATCGTTTAGATTAAAATGTATGGTTTACTATGACAATATTTGGTATACATTGCACAGAAGATTAACCCAACGATTATAAGGAATGTTGGAAGGCATATGGTACGTCTAAAAAGAGTACCAGTATAATAAGTGTATTTGTTAGTATAAGTAGAAATAAGACTACACAGCACAAACGCCTACCCTCTGTTATTAATTTAAGATTAAACTGGTACAGTCTATTTATTCTTACTTGTCCAATTTAGTAGAAAAGGTTCTACCCTTAAACTGTGACTTTTTAGTCCAAAACTGCCATATTTCCATAAATGAAGTAACTTGGAACACTCTTTAAGATAACACGCTGCCAATTTTATAAACATTGTTCATGATAGTTCATGAATTTGCGAGAAAATGTCTAGTTTAGGCATCTAATCTCAATTTTAAGGTTAGAATCTTGTTTACTAAATTGGTCAAGTAAGAATAAATAGACTGTAATGTGTTTGTGCTGTTGGTGCGCCTTAATAAAAACAAGTCGGAAGATTAAGAAGCGATGGTAGTGGAGGTCGTGGGTTTAGATCCCAGAATGTACCAATGACTTTTTTCTAAGTTATGTACATTTGTGAAGTTATAGCAGCAATACCACTCGCTTACAGTGGAGCAAAATATTGTGAGCAAACTCTAGTGTCTGAAGTTTTAACATCTGCGCTTGCTACCTAAAATGGCCCAACTATGAGACTAAGAGCGGAAATCTTAGGTCTAACTAACTAAGTAGGAAGACTAAGCGCTCGTGGCCTAGGCGATCCGAGTGATTGGAATCAATCACTTGGTTAAGCAACAACAGGCGCGGTCAGGTACAGGATGGGTGAGCGTCCCGTGACTAGCGCTAGTGGCATTTTTCCGAGCGGGCACCGGCACGTTGTGCCGTTGGTGCCGGTTGTCATATAAAGGCAGTTGTTAAGCCATGTCGGACGCCTTATGGGCAGCTTGATAACTTCTGACAGTAAGGCCCGCCACTGTCTTACTATCCTCGACCAACCCGGACCTGGCCCCCATGGTGGAGTATGGCCTAACCTTCCTGCGATGCAGGAAGAGACCCGTGCCCCAGTAGTGGGGACATACAAGGGTTGATAACGATAACGAAGAAGACTAATAGTACTAAACTTCGGCTTGTGTGTATGGTCCCTTGTCAAAGTCAAAACAGTCCATTTCTCATACAACAGGGTAGACGAGGTTAATGTGACAAGGTTCGTACTTGTTTACATGTTAGTGCACGCGACTCGACGCAGTAAAAGACGATTGTGAATTTGTGACGTAAATATGCTCGGCTAAACACCGAGAACCCTAGTTTACTTCCACATGACACGTTTGTTAATTAGACCCATTGTTCAGGCTTTGTGCGTAACAGGGACCCAATGTCACGCAGGGTCGCATTTGTAACCGTGACGTTGATGCATTATTAAGCTAAACCCTCATTACGAAATAAAAGGTACGTAGTAGATATATCCGCCTGAAACGTCCCCATTTCAGGGTTTTAGGCCGGTATTACAGAAGCGTACTCAAGCGCCAATCTCTACTTAAGACTAGTTTTGAGTATGGATTTAATTTTAGAACGTTACTTGAGTCGAGATTCATCAAGCGCGACTCAACTGAGTAATAGCTAATTTGAGAACGATACTTGGGTAGCAATCTCTACTTAAGTAAAGATCAACTCTGTATTTACTCAAGTGTGGTCGGAACCACGCTTGAGAGTCGATCGGCCAGTTATTATAATTGTCAATTTGGAATGTTTATTGCAAAATTCATATATTCGAAAACCTTGATTACTATGACGAAATAGTTAATGATAGCAGCAGCCCCTTAGGCATTTAAGGGATGCTGAAGACCCCTACTGCATGGATTCTAAAGTGTTATATATTGGGGTGGTTTCATTGAATAAATTTCACGCAACACAATCACTTCGCGAGCGCTTCCGTGCTTCGCAAGGTACGTTAAGCCGTTGGTGCCGGCTGTCATATAATGGCAGTCGTTAAGCCATGTCAAAGGCCTTATGGGCGGCTTGATAACTTCTGACTGTAAGACCCGCTACTGTCTTACAATCCTCCACCAACCCGGACTTGGCCCCCGTGGTAGAGTATGGCTTAACCTCTTGCGATGCAGGAAGAGACCCGTGCCCCAGCAGTGGGGACATACAAGGGTTGATAACGAACACAATCACTTCACCTGGTCCCAAACTAGGATATCCTGTACTTTGATAACCAGGCAAGAACGTCACAAACATGAAAGTACACCGAGACTGTGGTCACTTGTACAAATATATAGGCCCACAGTGGGAATCGAACTCACAAGCTCGGTCTTGGTAACCAAGCGCCTTAGCGGCTACGCCAACAAGACAGTCACAAAGAGGAATAAATAAAATAATCAGTAAAACAATCTCAGCTTTATTATTGCTCATAAATTTGTAACATAATTGACACATATTCTATAAATCCGCTGTGTTGAAGTTGACTTTTTATCTTCCTCGAGGAGGATCCTCTCCACTGTGGTGAAGTTGAAGTTTTGTGTTCAATGAGCAGGTTCCTCTCCACTGCGATGAGGTTGAAGTTTTATGTTCAACAAGCAGGTTCCTCGCCGCTGCGGTGAAGTTAAAGTTTTATGTCCAACGAGCAGGTTCCTCTGCACTGCGGTAAAGTTGAAGTTTTATGTTCCATGAGCAGGTTCCTCTCCACCGCGATGAAGTTGAGTTTTTGTCTTCTACGAGGAGGACCCTCTCCACTGCAGTGAAGTTGACTTTTTATGTTCCACAAGGAGGATTCTTTCCACTATGGTGAAGTTCCTTGTTCTCATTTTTTCACATCTCGTTTCAAAACAGCGATTAATGTTCAAATTAAACCACACCGACTATGTACAGATATTAGTAATATAATACACTTAAATAAATAGACAGACGTCAAGAGAATTATTTTATCGACATTTGTTACGTTCCGTTCTGTACTCAAAGCGAATAAATAAACAAGAAGCGTGAACGTTTTGCTTCCTTCAAATATACGGTTCATTACAAACTAAAAACTAAATAAAGAAACTTTGAACATTTTATTTACGAATACATAAACATTATTTTAGTTTCCTCTGTATATTTGACATAATTTACTTAGTTTCATCGTCACGTTTTTGTAACATGCGTAAAACGGAATAAAAATCTACACTTGTATTTTTCTTGTCATAGAAAACAAACTTTGATCATAGACAATCTGATTGCAGTTCTGAATCTCTACTTAAACAGTGATTGGCTGATCTCTACTCAAGAACTGTTTGAAAATAAAGGGAGTGCTTGAGCATCGATTCAGTGCTCAAGTAATGATTGGGCGATCTGAGATCAATCTGTGCTTGAGCATCGTTCTGTGATACCGGCCTTAGATTGCACCGCGGATGAATTATTTATTGACGCTTGTCACACACAAAAGTATGAATATACAAGAAAAAAGGAGCTCATTGACCGAATTGTGTTGCCCTTATAAAATAGAATAGGTATAATGGAGTACAATAGAGATCGTTCTAAGCGATAAGACCACCAATGGACAGCACGACAAAAAAGTATGTTGCTGAATTAAAAATACCGTTTCTATATTAACCTCTATAGAGTACAGGAAAAACTCTTTGTAAATTTTTACTTCAATAATTATGGAGAAAAAAAATTAAATTCGAAAACCTATGTGTGACGTCACAGCTCATATTTTGTGGAGTTGTAAAACGTTTTATAAATAATAAAACTGGAATGACCAAGAAAACATGATAAAAAACAGAAGAAGCAGGTAAGGACGATTTATGTAGTCGGGTCTGGTTGAAATGTAAAGCCGCCTTAAGCTCGGACCGAGTGCGCCATCCGAGTAAACTTATGCTTCCGATTGGACGGTTTTTCGTGACAACACCAAAATAGCCAATCAAAAGCATTATAAATAGTTTACGCGGATGGCGCGCTCGGACCGAGCGCACTAGGACCGTGAAAACCTGGCTTAAAGTAGTTATGCCCAAAGAGTATATAACCACTACGACTTATGCAAAAAAGTCAAGAAAATCTCAAAAATGGGTGACGTAATTTTAAATTTGGAAAATTATGGAAAGAATAAAAGAAATATAAACAAAATTGAGGTTTGCACCGTTACACATTAATCTACATAACAGTTTTCGCACCCACATCCTAATTATGTTACAATGGAAATGAGCCTCAAAGCTGTAATAATGGCGCGGGGCTTGAAGTGAAAGGCACTTTGCATTTACAAGGGTATTTGCATCTGCGCGAGCTGCTTTTGCGGCCAGATTATACAATTTCACGCTCGTTTGAATCTGAAAACGGTGGCTAAGTGCAGTGCTCTGCGCTTAGGACTACTAGGTTAGGTTACACAGATTTGGCAGAAGAAGTACGAATCTCACATATTTTATTTTATTTGTTGGGGTTAGAACAGGATGAGTTATACATAATCATATACTTAGTAAAATACACAAATGAATAAGGTGAATTAACACATTCCTTAGAGCATCCCACTGAGACCTCAACTGATAGTAGTTTACGAAGATCAGTGTTTTGTGACGAACAGGACCTCATCTCACGGAAGTGCAACACCCGGTCCCCAATGACAACTCGAGGTACCCACATCACCAAGTTGATACTTGTTTCCTTCACACTGATGTGACAGAATAATGTGAAGGTCAGTCTGTCGTGGACACACAGAGTAACGAGATTATTTACTGAACATCGAGCCGCACCAGCGAACCAAGTGATGCCGTTCTTCCTGATTTTGCTATGCTTTCCTTATTTATTACATTTCATAGGAAAGAAACTTATGTACGTTTATTGTGGAATTATAGTAGCAATACCACTCGCTAAGGGTGGAGGAAGGAAGTGTTTGAGTTGTTCAAAAACCTCAGCGCTTCAAATTGCCAATCCGTGGTACTAATTAAGCCCGTACTCTATTTCTCTCTGAGAGACTCTTCAAATGTTGCGGTTGAAATGGTTATACACCATACACATACAATCTGAGCGAGACAATCAGAAAATCAAGTTTTGCAGTCCGCTAGGTGAGTACGAGCTTTGTGGAACGTTCAACCTGTTAGATTGGTATAGTGCCTGTAGGCACTATCTAGCGCATCTTTGGTTGACTTGCACAAGTGCCTGCAGGCACGCCTTTTCCGACACACATTCTAGTGCCGACGCATGTGGATTCATCGACTAACTGATGTTTACAGATTTGTTATCGTTGGATAGGTTATTTTACTGGCAACAATATGATAGTAAGGAAACTAGGATGTCAGAAGAAAAAAAATGCAATCAACAAAACTGTCAGAAGGTGCCCGATTTTCCTCGAGTTTTCCGGGTCTCTGGGTTTTCCGGGCAAAAATTGTGTGGGATTCGTGTAAAAAGTTAATAAATAACATGCTTATTTTACTGTAGTAACTAGACATTCTTATTAAATTTTTATTTTTTATTATTTTTATTAACACCTATTTGTAACTGCTTTTTGATAGTTTTTTTAGATAAACTTATTCGTTAAGTACGGTGTAAATATATTCAAGATGATAAAGCTTCTTACAGAACTATAAACAAACGTAAATTAGAAAAGTTATTGCAGTGTTAGTAACTTGGGGTAGGTGCCACGAACAAATCCGATTTTACGTCATCACATTATGGGTGTGGTTTTTTTGAAGGATGTTAATTAAACAGTATATCTTGGACAGAACGCCGCACAAACGTATCTATTCTAGAAGAACTTCAGATAAAGACGAGGCTCTCCACAATCTGCACCCAACGCATTCTGAAGTTCTTCGGACATACCGTCCGACGCGACCGTTAGAACGGGTCTCGGTTTTTGAGTTTAAAAAAGAAGGATTTTGAATTAAACAATAGAAAATTAAACTTTAATTAAATTAAATAATTAATACAGAAATTTTAGGACCGGCGTAGCGCGACGGAGTATGGATTGAGACTGAAAACAATAGGTGTCTGAGGGACTTGATTATGAGAAAATGCTGATGTGATGTCTGAGTATTGAAGGAGGGATGATTAAGCAAATGTCTATAGAAGGCAAGGGTATAACAGAGCAAACGGGAAACGAAGCAGAGGACGAGTACCAATGCGTTGGACATACATAATAACTAAAGCTTCGGGAAGGACCCTACAAGCAGCCATACATCTGGCGCATAATAGAATTAAATGGAGAGAGCTGGTGGCGGAAGCTGCCCCATAGTCACGTCCCTCAGCCGTGAGGAAACGAAGAAGAAGAAGATATTAAACAGGAATGTAGACACCACAAATATGTGGTTGAAATGGTAACTCTACCTACGCAGACAATCCGAGCATTAGAAAATCAAGTTTTACAGTCCGCTAGAAAAGTGCGAGCTTTGTAAAACGTTTAACCTCGAGCGAGACAAGAGAACAATTGAGTAAAGCCTTTACGGGCTAGATAGATTGACAAATCATTTATTTACACTTGCACGTCGTCAGGCTATACTAGTCTAGTATTCCTGGGGTGACCACAATCAACAAACCACATTTCAAAGCCAATGCGCAACGGTAGAGGGTTGCCAGGTTTGCTAGCGATGATTTCCGGGACAAACAGAAGATCGATTATAAGAATGTTACCAATAATATCTGCTGTGTGGTGTCGGCCTAGACAATAGTACCAACCCAATTCTTCCCGCGGGAGTCGTAAAAGGCGACTAAGGGACACACACCGGGGGGTGGGCAGCAGTGCCCCCTGCAGTGCAAATCCACCGAACTGCGATCGCCAACCCGTATGCCCAGCGTGGGGATTATGGGCATTACCCCCTATGATAGCACAACGTGGCGCTCTTTATAGGTGGGCTATGCCCAGCAGTGGACTAGTATAGCCTGACGACGACGACGACGACAAGATAGATGCGTTTGTTTCGTTAGCGAGTTATATAATCATGTTCAAGTATTTATCTTAATTAGACATCTATTATTCAAGAGCCAATTTTTCTCTCTCCCTCCTCTCCCAGCCAGACAAAAACGAATAAAAGTAATGTACGTATGTAACTAAAGTCAATTTTCTTATTTTAAATGCCTTACAATGCTCCGCCTTGAGGGCATCACGTTTGATACAATGAATATACCGTTTCATGTTTGTATGTGAAAACTGGTAATGAGAACAGCTAGTAATGACAAAAATGAAATACAAAATCCTTTTGTGATGCCTTGTTTGGAAACCTGAGTTGTGTTCAAATACCTTAGCGCACGAAATTGCCTATCGCCAATAAAATTTACGTCTGGTAATTAAGTCCATACTCCATGTCTCTCTGAAAGAAGGCCTGTGCCCTGCAGTGGGACGTGTATAGGCTACATTTTTTATATAGCCTACAAACGGCTTACTATAGGACCCAGGTCTTCTCTGAGAGAGAGAGTATGGGCTTAATTACCACGCGTGCCCACCGCGGATTGGCAATTTCAAGCGCTGAGGTATTTGAACACCTCGGTTGCTCAGGTTTCCTCGGGATGTTTTCCTTCACCACTAGCGAGTGGTTACCGCCGCTTGAAGCTGCATAAAAAAACAAAAAGAAGCCTTGTTGGTCTAGCGGTAACACGGTCGACTACCAAAACAGAGATCGTACGTTTAAAACTAGATCTAATGGCCTCAGTCGGATGTAACTGCTTGTTTGGTCCTTTTTTTAACAGAGATTCAAGAGATTGTGTTAGTATTCGCGATACTCATACATAGTTATATTTTAACCGGGTTTAATCTCGATTATTTCTTAGGTAAAATGTAATTTCCTTATTTCGCCTTATTACCTTGGCCAAACGAAGTGGTCTATCGCGGAAAGGGTCAAAGAGCAATTTCTGCAGTCAAGAATAGACAGGTAAACAAGTCCGCGATAGTTGAGTATGTGTTGGAGGCCGAACCACTGGATCGAGCCACATCGACCGAAAGTTCTCTCAACCGATCGACAGTATTATCGAAGAAACGTTCGTGAAGCAATTGAAATTAAAAAAGACAATAATTTCCACAGAGAGGATGGCTTTAAACTTTGAAGTACGTGGAAGTGCTAAGTAAATACAAATCACGCGCCTTATCACCGGACCTGTCCGCGGGCTAAGTGAGTGTTGTATGTCAACCAGCTGCGAAAAACTAAAACCCACAATAATTGACTGTATTCGCCACTTCAGTCTACCCGTGGCCACGGCAACTGTAACGCTGCCGAAACGTCGGAAAATGTGGTAATTACGTTTTACCTAATAAATAATCGCGATTAGACCCGTCTAATTATAACTCAGTATTGTGTTGTGTGGAAGTTAGGTACTTTACAGGTACTGGACAACCTAATCTGTAATATTCAACAGTAACAGAATTCACATGCCTACATACATAAACTTAAAGAGAAGGAAGGTCTGGTCAGGGTTTCCCACTTGTTACGATATTATGTCAAATGTGACTCGGTAAAGTCAGGAATTTATGACAGAATAAAGTCAAAAGTGTTATGACTGTCCAAAAAATGAGATGGCAGTTATTTCCAGATCTTCTTCTTCTTCTTATTCAGACTATATTATGTAGTCCACTGCTGGACATAGCCCTTGCCAGATCACAGTCGATATAATATTATATTCCCAACCTTTCCTCCTTAATTAAAATTCAAAAATTTTATATTCAAAGTGGCATAGAAACTGCGACTTAATAAACCTTACAACTTAAACGAGGTCGTAATTTCAAAATCTAGATCAATTTGGAAATAAAAACAGCAAAACTCCAAACTTCGTCTTTTCAAAGTCCTTAATTAACAAAGTTTACGTAGTTATTCTAAAATCTAGAACTCATGAATTGTAGTGGCTTTAATTCCAGACATCATTATCATCTAAATAATATTTTCTGATATCGTAGCCCTTTTGGCACAAAGTGTACTTTACCCTTTTTTTCACTCAAGCATAATATATCTTCAAGGATCTTGCGGTAGAAAGATATACAATGCCAAAGGATGTACTAACCTTTGTAAGCATTAATCATGGGAACGAAAGTTTATGTTTATTTCTAGTATGTATATGGTACAGGCTACCAACAGGTTTAAAGTTACTGATATTTTGTTTTCTCATACTTAACATTTTAATAGATATACTGACTCGCAACTGTCACGATGTTAGTTTCTTCAAAGAAATTTATTCGCCAATTGTATTATATTACTTAGATCTAAGAAACCATGGTTGTATTCTTTTCTTTGGTTGTGCAATAGTTTTTTCTTAACGAATCTGTACTGCTTAGCTTATAAAAGAATCTGATCGCTCTCTTCTGCAAGACGAAGATGATTTCAATGTCTGCTGCATAAGACAACTATGGAAGTAACTAAAATAAACAAGCCTAGCAGTTGCGACATCAGTTAGTTCCCGAATTATTTTGACTGCATTTATGCTGCATAACTAAGCCTATTGGCTAATTATTCTGTACGAGAACCCTATTAAGCTTTGCATAAATTTTGATACCGAGAAAACAGGATCGTTTACAAGGTCTAGTTTGACATTTCCCAATATAACATTGCTGTCAACCATTTTGACATTTTCTAGTGTGAAATTTTTATACATAGTTATTTGAAGTAAACCAATTTAGTACCCGAGAGTGAGGAGACAAATTCAAAATACAAATAGAATACAATATTCGTTTCAAATGCCCAAAACAACACACCGTCCCTTTCTCAACTTTAGTCACTTCATTCTCTTTCAGTTTAAAAATGATTTTATTCAGAGAAATTGAAATAGAGAGCATCGTTTCGCGAACAAATAGGAATAAAACTCACCTGCCATCGGACAAAAGAAAGGGCTTCTCGACGGCCGCTCGAGGTGGCGCCGGCTCCATATTTTCTGTTAACAATAAGCGTTTCAGTGTTAAGGTGGTCTACTCCGGAGCTATTGAGCTGGAAACATAAAATATATATTAAATAATTAACCAGCGGACAGTAGTCCTGCATACAGCACCATCTGCCTGACTGATTTATGTATCTAAACCATCCAGGGTGCCACCCAAACGCAAAAAAAATAATTCAAATCTATCCAGCCGTTTAGGAGGAGTTCAGTGACATACACATATTATTTTCCTCCGTCCCGCCACTCCGTCCGCATGGACTTTAGTTTTTTGCAACGCCGTTCACTCCTTTACAGGTAAAATTTAAAAAAAACGGCGAAACTCATGTTGAATTGTGTTGAAGAGTATTTATTTTAAGTTTCAAGAAAATTAGACAACATACTTTTTACAACCTTGTCTTAGTCCTCGGTCTTATTCCTTGCCTACATTATATATAGACCCACTGTGCAAAATTTCAGCTTTCTAGGTCCAACGGCTTGGGCTGGGCGTTGATGAGTGAGTCAGTCAGTGAGGACTTTGAATTTTATTAATAAAGATATAAAGATTTAAATTTTATATGTAACAGGCTGACCCTGAAAATTTTGTTTTGCCATGTCAATTAGCCTATTTTTAGACCTACCAAATATACCTATACAAAAAAAATATCATAAAAATTTGTAAATCCGCTTCTGAAGAGTTTGGTAACAAACAACGAGACAATGAGAAGCGCTCGTGGCCTAGGCGAACCGAGTGATTGGAATCAATCACTCGGTTAAGCAACAACAGGCGCGGTAAGGTACGGGATGGGTGAGCGTCCCGTGACTACCGCTAGTGGCATTTTTCCGAGCGCTTCCGTGCTTCGCAAGGCACGTTAAGCCGTTGGTGCCGGCTGTCATATAATGGCAGTCGTTAAGCCGTGTCAGAGGCCTTATGGGCGGCTTGATAACTTCTGACAGTAAGGCGCGCCACTGTCTTACAATCCTCCACCAACCCGGACTTGGCCCCCGTGGTGGAGTATGGCCTAACCTTCCTGCGATGCAGGAAGAGACCCGTGCCCCAGCAGTGGGGACATAAAAGGGTTGATATCGAATGAGACACGAGATTTTTACATACATACATAACCGTTCGCCTGTATCCCAGAGGGGTAGGCAGAGACCAGGGACTGCCACTTGCCACGATCCTGACAGATCACCTTCGCTTCATCAACGTTCATAAGTCATTGCAAGCACGCACGCCGGTTCTGGGTACTTTTTACGAGATTTTTATATGTCACTATATATTCATACTATCGACCATCGATAGGATATGCATAGTAATGTAATATCGAACGTTATTTAAAGTATAAAAATCTCGTGTCACATGTTTGTTATCGAACTCTTTCGAAACGGCTTTGCCGATTTTTATGATTTTTTCACATAATTACAAGTAAGATATACAACCTTCTATTAAAATCCAGATGAATCCGGCATGAATTCGGATAAACGTTGTTCTTCATTTTAGCGTGTCGATGGCAACAAATTTTATAAACAGTTGTCCGACATAAAGCTTCGTTAACATGAGGTATCTTTAGATAAACTTACTTGTAATGTTGTTGGAAATAGTCTAAACTAATTATTGTAATCTTCTTCTTCAGGCTATATTAGTCCACTGCTGGACATAGCCCTCCCCTAATGAGCGCCATAGCGCAAGGTTGTGCCATCATTAGGGGGTAATGCCCATAATCCCCACGCTGGGCATGCGGGTTGGGTATCGCAGTTTGGTAGAATTGTACTGCAGGGGGCGCTGCTTCCCACCCCCCGGTTTGTGTACGTTAGTCGCCTTTTACGACACCCGCGGGAAGAGTTTGGGTTGGTGCTATTCTCTAGGCCGACACCATATAGCATGATGGTTGCACAGCATTATTGAATTATTCTCTATAAAATCATTTTACTGAACAAAGAATCGTGTCAGGACATTTTATTATGGAATAATACTCTTAATCGAGTGTCTGTGTCTGCCCCCCTGGGGTACAAGCACACGTAAGTTATTACAAAGTAGTATCTACGAAATCAAAAATATTTATTTTCCTTTCCATGCACGACACATACTCTCATGAAAACAACCAAGGACGATATTATTTTACTTCTTACTTTGTTTTTTGTTTACTCAACAAAGAATGTGTCTATAATTTTTTCAACTTTATTTAACTTTTGACGTCTCAATGTGACCTTCTAATAAATATTCGATTATGTATAATAGTAAAGGACTCTGTCCACTTTGTATGGGCGATTTGGCCAAACGTGAACAGTCAATTGAATTAAAACTAAGTAGTAGGTTTTGTAGTATGAGTTAGTAAGAACCCTATTACAGTAATTAATTTGCATCAATATACCTGCATTGTGAGTTTGTTGGTGCAAAGTCTCCTATGATTTTGCTTGCTTTATTTGGTACCTAAGTACCACAAAGTCCGGTACAAAATCCGTAGTTGAGCCGGGGTCATCAATTAAGAATCGGGATCCATTTTAATTACAATAAATTCAAACAATATTTTTTGTCTAGTGTTGCCATAAATAAATAGTTTACTTTCAAATCCAGTTTATTTCTTTTAATCATTTTATTACACCAATAATTGAATACGACACATCTAGCAAGTATTGTAATGCCGTTGCATTAGTGTGCATTATTTTTTACCCAAATAACACTAAAACGCGTTGCATTAGAGACTCCTAATTGTTTTCTGTGCAATTTGTGACTAATTAAATTCTTTAAATTGCAACACCGAAATAAAAATCAAGGCTGGTTTACAGAATAAATACTGTATTTCAGATAAAATTCTTATTAAAGTAATAACGCAAAAATATTCGATTTGAAATTAATTATAATCAGGGGTTGTTTCGATTTTTCTCTTACATTCTGTCCACGTATAGCCCAAAATGGACAATGGCCTTTGTACCTATATTATATTGTATATTCATATTTTTTATATTTTGTCTGTGTGAGTGTGATGAACGCAAGTCTACCGAAAGTTATAATATTATTTTTACTTATACAGATTATTCATAATTTTCATTATGAATACCTACTCATAAAAAATATAGTCATAAAATTATAACAGTATTACTAAAATATTTTAACCTAATTTTATAATAAGATAACATAACATGATTTTTAGAAAAATTACTTTTTTTTTAATAGTCTTTGCTACATAATTTACTCGCAAAATGTGGCGCATCACTATTGTGAAAAAAAGACGTCCGTGAAATGTTGGATTTTTCGCCGAAGGTTGTTAAATAAACTAGGAAACTTATGGTTGTGCGTCTGAACTGTTCCCGATTAAATTAATGAACTACTATTTAAATGAACAAAACAGCAACGAGCAACAAAATTGTGAGCCGGAAGGAAAATTTGGTTTGGTCCATTTTCAGCGTCCGAGTAGGACCCTCCGGCATTTGAAAGTCGAATTTATGCAGTCGTAACGTTTCATCTCTTTTCACCCAACAATGACGCCGCACTCCACTTTGCACTCATGGTGAATACAATCCGTCAACTTTGACATTAATTTCTCAGGAAATACGTTCGAGGTTCTAAAAACATTGGTTGTTGGGGTCATTGTACGAGGAGATATAACGCTCGTAATTTATTTTAACAGCAAGGCGTTGGCGGTAATGTTAGAGCTGGGGCGCAGAGGAAAGTCGTGGGACGAGGGTGCGGAAAAGACGTGCCTCGTTGCATAGAGTTCGCGCCGTCGTCGCTACGTCAGACTTCTGTCTGGGCTTCGTACCGTCCCTTCAGTACATTTACTGTGAAAGTTAATTGGTAAATCGCTCAACATGTTCTTTCTGTCTCAGGCCTTATACGCTATTTTATGTGATATGACCCTTTATATGTCCCCATTGCGGGGCACGAGTCTCTTCCTGCATCGCAGGAAGGTTAGGCCATACTCCACCACAGAGGCTAAGTCCGGGTTGGAGGAGGATTGAAACACAGTGGCAGGCGTTACTGTCAGAAGTTATCAAGCCGCCCGCATGTTATGTGTTACATGGTTAAAAATAAACAAAGAACAATACTAATTTTAGTTCGTGATAAATTGTATGACGTACCAGTATTAAGTTTAATCGTTGTAGTAGCTAACTTAAATGAGTGACTGACTGACTCACTGAACGAACGAACGAACGAACGAACGAACGAACGAACGAACGAACGAATGAATGAATGAATGAATGAATGAATGAATGAATGAATGAATGAATGAATGAATGAATGAATGAATGAATGAATGAATGAATGAATGAATGAATGAATGAATGAATGAATGAATGAATGAATGAATGAATGAATGAATGAATTCATACATATTACACTTCCATTACAGGCTTGCCTAATGATACACTAAAGGAAAAAGTGGTCTCGGATGACTGAGGTGATTCTAGGGAGGACCGTTTCTTCCCTAGAATGATACGCGAGGCAATAGAGATCCGACGACGGCATTCAAATTTCAATAGAGATCGTGGTTGGAATATACCGGAAGTATGGGAACCAGTGCTTAAGTGCATGAGGCCCCCTTGCTAAAAGCGTGAGTGTAGAGTTAATTTTAATTTCAATTAATAATCAATTATTAATTGAAATTAAAATTAACTCTACAGTCACGCTTTAATAATCAATTATTAATTGAAATTAAAATTAACTCTACAGTCACGCTTTTAGCAAGGGGGCCTCATGCACTTAAGCACTGGTTCCCATACTTCCGGTATATTCCAACCACGATCTCTATTGAAATTTGGATGCCGTCGTCGGATCTCTATTGCCTCGCGTATCATTCTAGGGAAGAAACGGTCCTCCCTAGAATCACCTCAGTCATCCGAGACCACGGTGTAAGTGCCGAAACGTCGGAAAATTGTAAAAATATAATAAACGAGTGAAATCCGTATTAAAACAGTTTTAATTATATCTATTTATTTTTTATTCATTTGCTAGTTCGTTCGTTGATCTTGATATCTTTTTCCTTTAGTGTATCATTAGGCAAGCCTGTAATGGAAGTGTAATATGTATGAATTCATTCATTCATTCATTCATTCATTCATTCATTTATTCATTCATTCATTCATTCATTCATTCATTCATTCATTCATTCATTCATTCATTCGTTCGTTCGTTCGTTCGTTCGTTCGTTCGTTCGTTCGTTCAGTGAGTCAGTCAGTCACTCATTTAAGTTAGCTACTACAACGATTAAACTTAATACTGGTACGTCATACAATTTATCACGAACTAAAATTAGTATTGTTCTTTGTTTATTTTTAACCATGTAACACATAACATGCGGGCGGCTTGATAACTTCTGACAGTAACGCCTGCCACTGTGTTTCAATCCTCCTCCAACCCGGACTTAGCCTCTGTGGTGGAGTATGGCCTAACCTTCCTGCGATGCAGGAAGAGACTCGTGCCCCGCAATGGGGACATATAAAGGGTCATATCACATAAAATAGCGTATAAGGCCTGAGACAGAAAGAACATGTTGAGCGATAATCAATATTTTTAGTTCATGTAGAATAATTGGTTTACAAATTTAATTTTTAACTTCAATTACTAATAATCAATATTGTTGACTTTATATAAAATAATTGATTTACCTATTTTGGAACGTAACTTCATAATTAACTTTAGTAATTTTTGCCGAGGGTAGTAAACTAACAGTTAATGCTTTCAAAAAGACGCCTACCACCTCAGTCATCCGAGACCACGGCACCTGTAAAAGTGCCGAAACGTCGGAAAATTTTAAAAATATAATAAACGAGTAAAATCCGTATTAAAACAGCTTTAATTATGTCTAGTACTCGTGTTAACCTTAGAAAATACAATAAATAGATACGCAAGTAGATAAATAACTCACCAATCTCTTCCCGTTTGCCCCGGCAGGTGTCCTTGTCTGTCTCCGGCTTCGATTTACTTTTCAGCCTACAACAAAAGAAATAGGAAAAGTTTTATTGGTCGATACTAAGTCCCGTGACATCGGTCGAGTTACAAACTTTCTATTTAAAAGCCATGAACACACACATTATTATTATTATTGCGTACATTACACAACTAGGGTGGTAATACAAAGAAAGGCCGAGATCGCAGAAGTTTGCGGCCCGAGCTACAAGCGAGGGGCGTAAATATGCGATCGAGAGCTTTCTTTATTACCTCCCGTGTTGTGTACATCTTTTTATGTCTACACTTGGCCAGAAAGCGTTAACATTATTGCCAGGTGTGGCATAATAAAATTTGCACATAGGCGATCTTAACACTATTTACCAGCTAACCTAAGTTTTGGAGACAATATGAGCAGGTAGTGCAATATTAAACAATATAAAATTCACACATCTGTGTGTACAGTAACAATAAGATTGTGGGTAATTTTATTTTAATCCCATGAGTCACACATAGCGTTAAACGACAATTTAACTTATTTAGTACAGGAAAAACCAGCCGAGTGCGTGTCGGGCCAAGCCATGGGCAGTGTAGGGTTCCCTGAAGGAGTTCTTAGTTGTATGAAAAAACTAACAACCTCACCATGCATCGGAGTAAAAAAAGAGGGTAATGTGTTTCAGTCCTATGTATGTATGTATGTATGTATGTATGTATGTATGTATGTATGTATGTATGTATGTATGTATGTATGTATGTATGTATGTATGTATGTATGTATGTATGTATGTATGTATGTATGTATGTATGTATGTATGTATGTATGTATGTATGTATGTATGTATGTATGTATGTATGTATGTATGTATGTATGTATGTATGTATGTATGTATGTATGTATGTATGTATGTATGTATGTATGTATGTATGTATGTATGTATGTTTGTTTGTTTGTTTGTTTGTTCGATTCTATGTTCTCTCATAGTTTCTTAACCAATGGTCAGATTTTGACCATTGGTGAATAAAATATGAAAATATGACTCGGTCGATTCGTCATGTTTGCGCAACTGTCATAGCCTACAAGTAATCGGCATAAATCCAACAATATATTAAAAAAATGTAATAAACAATAACCAAAAATGACGGAAGACATTGCGAGAGACATTTTAAGCTTAACATTGCCTATTAAAGCCTAAAATTTCATATACGGATCCCTTAATCCAAAACTGGTTTTCATGCACACCCAATATAAGCAATTCAGTTGGAGTAATTTTATTAAGGTGGTTCGAGGTGCTTACTAGCGCTATCAATAGAATAAAAATCATAACTTGTATTAAAATACGTTTTTATCTAAAAGTGAACATGAGAAATCTTAACAACTATGACATTTTAGAAACTACCTACGATCAACAATCTAGGACTTTAATCGATTTCCGCCAAAACTGGCTGTTTTCAGCGGCAATTGATTGAAGTCCTGGAATATTAATACTACATTCTATCACAGATATTAAGATTATTGATGTTTACTTTTCGAAAAAAATCTATTATAGAACAAGTTATGATTTTTATTCCATGGGACTTTAATCGATTTCCGCCAAAACCGGCCGTTTTCAGCGGAAATTGATTGAAGTCCTAGAATATTAATACTACATTCTATCACAGATATTAAGATTATTGATGTTTACTTTTCGAAAAAAATCTATTATAGAACAAGTTATGATTTTTATTCCATTGGTCAGTAAGCGCCCCTAAAGTCCAACTAAAAGTCCAACTATATGAGTAGGTACCTTGTAATGAAACACGCTGTGTATTAACTCATATTTTAGTGCTGGAAAGTAGTAAAAGTCAAGAATTTTATAGCAATATCTATTACAAACCGGAACGCTCGCCACTTTAGCACAGTGCTGGCCGATAAAGTCTGTTCATAAACCGTACTGAGAATCTCTCAAGATATTTCAGACGAACTTTCTATACTTTTTATTAATGGTGTGATGTTGATGATATAAACCCTTTGTATGTCCCCACTGCTGGGGCACGGTTCTCTTACTGCATCGCAGGAATGTTAGACCATATTCCACCACGAGGGCCAAGTCTGCGTTGTTGGAGGATTAATAATTGTAAGACAGTGGCGTAAGATATAAATACTTGTGCTTTTGGAAATAAGTACACTCTTACTGTTATAGACATTTTCCTGCCTATTTAGTTTTGATCTTTCTTGATATAATTCAAGAAAACTTCGTGATTTTTTTGTTGCTTCTTTTTATCACCAAATACATCCTTTTTCATCTAAGAACGTACATTGAACGATATGTACAGTCGACTGGGCATCAATACATACACTCTTATCAGTTACGTTAAGGGTGACTTGGCAGCATAAATGTGAAGGTTGAACTGCTGTAGACATAACATCATGAAATGAATACAGTTATTTGAGTTTAGTAGAGTTAGTTTTCACCAGTTAAGATAAAACTTTGTTGGAAAAGTTTTGTCAAAGGAATAGTATAATTAAAATCTAAAACGCCGGTACCAATGAAAACGTAGGTAACAGTCAACAACCTTTCGACTTTTGCGCGAGTACACTTTGAATGTAGACTTGCGATAAGTGTACCCTACAAACGAGTAATAACATCTCTCTGGGGCACACTATAAGTATCCTGTTCAGTTTTCCCATCTTAGTAAAATGTTAATTTTAGTTGGATGCACTGGCAACCTTATCCCTTCTAGCAGGATCATAATTTCAGTCATAGTTTCAATTGACAACTGTTGTCCCTGTCGGTTATAAACTATTGCCAGGGCAACAGCACTTTCGTTTCCCGTGCTGTTTGCCACCATTCTCGTACGCATTCTTTCGTGTCGTGAGCCAATACGAAACTGAAGTGCAGAAGGAAGCTGAAGGACGAGCCCGGCTCAATCCTACTCCTATTCCTAGTGGGCGGCCGTGGAAGGTAAATCGAAGAGCTGGAAGCGGCTTCAATCTTCCTAAATCTCTGCTTTCAACTGCACTTGATACACAACACATCATACCGACGCTCATCACACAGTCCATTTAATCCCCATTTAATTTCGGACCACGAAATCCCCGAACTTAACAATCCTAATCTCCACGATTCAAGCTCTATCTTGTGTGGTGGCTACTGCTAAAATGTGTTAGTTATAACTAAACGTGGATTTTTTTGTAGCCTCGATTGTGTCTCACTGCTGGGCAAAACCCTTCCCATTTGCTCTTCACTCCTCCCCGTTCATGGCCACCTGCTGCTAACCTGGTAAAGAGGTCGTGAGGTTGTCACCTCATCTTCGCTTGGGTCGGTCACATTTATGATATCCGTCGCGTGGAACCCAGACAGTGACGATGTTTGCCTACCTGTCGGAGCCCAAATGGTAACGTGGCCCGCCTAATTCCACTTCAGCTTCAATGTTCGATATTAACCCTTGTATGTCTCTATTACTGGGGTACGGGTCTCTTCCTGCAACGCAGGAAGGTTAGGCCATACTTCACCACGGAGGCCAACTCAAGTTATTGATTCCAATCACTCGGTTCAACTAGGCTACGAGCGCTTCAACGTGCTTGTTAATAAATTTTATTTAACTGCATAATTATCTTTATTAAGCTTAAATGTAACAAAGGCATTCAAAGAGAGCTTTCGAATACGCAATACGAAAATACTCTTAAAGATACGCCGGAGCAAATTTTCGCCCCCATCTCTCTTCCGAGATTAATCAGATTAATAAAAAAGGCACCAATCATAATCGTAAAAAGGGCAAACAAGAATAGCGGCAAGGGATTTTCTTAACCGGGTGCGACAGTAAACGAGGGGTTTTCATTGTGTACTAATAATCTATCTATTCGTAAAGAAGTGCTTACTTTGTCTAGACCCCTCTCTCCCTCTATATATCTCTCTGTCACACACACACACACTCACACACACACACACACACACACACACACACACACACACACACACAACAAACAAACACGCATACAAACTATAATATTGTGAATTGTTATTTTTTTTTGTTAATTTATTGTTCTTGTAATTATGTAATATCACGTATTATCTAAATTGGGAGAGGAGATCACTGGCAGTGATCTTTGTAACACAGGTATTTTACCTAGCTCAGAGTTCAGGGACTTCACAACGTAATTTGTACAATTTTTATGTGAATCTTCCTCGATCTTTATCTTATCTTAACAATCTTGACACCGACTTTATTTATTTATTGTGAAGTATCAAACTATTGGAGTGACATTGTACCACAGCCAAAAGAAACATTTAAACAATCACAAAATTATAAATGAAAACCGATATTTAGATTTTGTTGGGTAGGTCTCAAAATGAAGTTCTTCAATTAATAAAAAAAGTACCTACAACCATAGATAGATAGAGAACACTTAATTGGGCAACCAGAAAAATGAATACAAACATGATTTCTGAAATGTTAAGTAATGTTATACAGGCGGTCTTCTTGTTTAGAGCGATCTCTTCATCAGGCAACCTATCATTTTAGGATTAGATTTAAGATTTAGGCATCATCATCATCATCAGCCATTTGACGCCCATTGCAGGACATATGCCTCCCTCGTGGTCTTCCAAGCCTGGTCTCCTTGTGCCGTCCGCATCCAGCTTATATTTAATGTATTCATCGAATTACTGTTTTACGAGAAAACCTAAAATATTGATAAATGCTTCCTACAAATAAATGCATAGTGCGTAGATGCCACTCGCAACTTGTGACGTCAGAAAAGCGATTTGTGCCACGTGACTGGAATTATTTTTCGACAGGTAAGTGGCCTGTTTTAAAGAAGTTCGAAAGAAAACATCACGAATTACTAAGCTTTTAACATGGTTTTAATTACTTCCCGCTATCTGTTTTACAACAAATAATTATTGTTGTTGATACTATTAGGTCACAAAAAGTACCAAATACAATTGTAGGACAAATTCCCAAAACCCGATCGGTAAAAACATTTTTAGTCAATTCTCACCAGGCGCGACCAAACTCCGACTAAGACACAACAGGCATGACGATAGATTCTTCCATAATGTGGGACACATTAATTTTTTACAAAAAACCTATAATGTCAGTAATAAGCTAAAATTTAACGAAGGTTAAAGCTCTTTTTCTAAAATTATTTTAAATCTGTGGGAAAACAGCTCGCAACGTCATGGCGTCGAATCTGACGTCACGCCCAGGTATAGAAACAGCAACCGTCAAACAGCACGGGAGAGGTTTATCTCAAGGGTGGCGTCACGCGGTGTGGTGGCTGTATAAGTCAAAATGGCTGAAAGCAGTATTATAATGTTTAATTTTATTGAAAATATTGTTAATTTTTTTTTTTTACAAAAATAAATCAGTGTTTATACTATTTTTATTTTTAATGCACTAACCCGTGCTAAGGACAATTTAAAAAAAAAAACATTTACGTAATACAGAGAATAGTGTAAAGAGGTTCGAAATTTCACTGATGCCGGCGAGTCGCCCATTGGCTCAGTTGGAAAGAGCGCTGGCACGGATAGCCAGAGGTCGCGGGTTCGAATCTCGGCATGATTGGAATTTTTAGCCTTTAAATGGGTTTTTAAATCAGTGTTTTAAATCCTTTTAATATCTAGGTACTATCCCATAATATCGTCAAATCTTTGAGCAGTTGGGTTTTTTCTTTTTTTTTAAGATTTCTTATTAAAACTCCCGAGTGGCGGAAACGGGCGTGAACGAATACCCAAAACTCCTTTTCATATTTACGAAAGTTTAATTTGACTTTTCCCCTTTCGTTTTTCCGTTCATTTTGTTTTGATTTTCCTCCTTGTGTTGTTTGTACTTTATGCCTGTCAGTTCCCACGGGAAATCTACCTATAGCTCGGTCTTAACAAGTGACCCTCTACTACTGGATTGAAGCCATTTCACATCAAAGTTTCAGTCACTAATAATATGTGCGCCAAATAATCGAAAGCGTGAATCTAAAGTTGGGATGAAGTTGTTTATTAAACAATTATAAAGTCGCCAGATGTCGCTGCTTATACGTAATACAGAGAATAGTGTAAAGTGGTTCGAAATTTCACTGATGCCGGTGAGTCGCCCATTAGCTCAGTTGGATAGAGCGCTGGCTGATTGTTGCACAGCATTATCGAACTATTCTCTATAAAATCTTTGTACTGTTTATACTATTTTTATTTTTAAGGCACTAACCCGTGCTGAGGACAATTTTAAAAACCTTCAGAGGCTAAAAATTCCAACCATGCCGGGACTCGAACCCGTGACCTCTGGCTAACCGTGCCGTACCTCTAAATGAATTTTTAAAATTGTTCTTAGTACGGGTTGGTGCATTAAAAGGAATATAAAAATGTAATGTTATATACAAGAACCGGACTTATTTTGGAGATTTTGTCTATTTTTTCTCCAAAATGATCTGGATTTTGTAACGGACATCTAGTTTGTAACGTTCATTAAGCCGCAGTTTCTGTGCTATTTTGAATAAAACATTTTTGATTCGATTAAAAACACTCTAAAACGAGCACTAAAATAGTCTGTGACAGACAGCCAGAGAGGCTTTACCAACAATGTCGAAACGCCACACACGCAGCTTCCTGCGTCTGAGCAGACTGAAGCGATCTGCGCAAAGCTATCTGCGCAAAGCTGTAGCACTTATTACGGGCCACTGCACACTGAATAAACACTTCCACACTTAGGACTGGCCGACAGCCCGTTATGCCGAGGATGCCTCAAGGAAGACAAAATACCCGACCAAGTGGCCATTCACTGTGAGAGCGTGGATGTGCAACGGACACCGACCATGGAAAAACTGGGATCCCTTCGGGAGGTCAGCGGTAACATTGGTGTACTGCTGGCTTTTGGAAAGAGATTGGCTGGCTGGAGTGACCTCAAAGCCCTGCTACGTACAAGGCCCAAATATGAGGCTAAGTGCGGAAACCACAGGACAAACTAACAAACTCAGGCCTGATTACATTTGCTTTATTTCCATGCCTTTTTAAGCATGTTTTACATAGATCTAGAATGGAATAGAGGCGCCAAAAGCGTGAACCCGTAAGTGATAGCAAACGTTTTGGGGTTTCCCCAGTGGACTAGCGTGGTAATAACGCCCATAATATCTCTCTTTCGCTCTAAGAAAAAGGCCTGCCCCTTTATTTTATTTTTATTGTAACCCTAAAAAATTTGCTGTCCGTTACGGGTGTACTCTTGGCGTGTCTATTCTATTCTAGATCTATATAAAGCGTGCTTAAAAGGCATGAAAATAAAGCAAATGTAAATCAGGCTTAAGGTGCGATGAAATAATCTATAAAAGGGTGTGGTTTCATAAATGACGCCCAACTCAGGGAAGATGGTCAAACTGGCGTGTAAGGTCTGACCTGGTATTACATTCAAAGATAGCGTGTCCATCAATAACTTTGGGATTGAGTTCGTCACTTTTCACTCACATCTCCCAACCTATGATCGATGTCTCACCTCAAAACGTTGTGATGTGCCAGCGCGCTGAGGACGTGCGAGGAGTTTGGCGGCGCCGGGGGCAGCGGCGCGGGGGCGGGGGGCCGGCCCGGGCCCTGCAGCACGCGGATGCCCATGCGCACCGTGTTGCGCCTAGACACCTTCTCATCTGGTCTGGTCGCTAATGGACAGAAGAAGAAAAAAACGTTAAAAGATATGTACAGCAAACCGGATATATTGTCATACGGTTTCTCTGTAAGAGAGTTTTATTAGTTTGTGGTTGTGATTAATAAAATTCTTGACCTCCGAACTGTGAAAATTGTCAGCGAATTTAGTGTGAAAAAATCGGATAAGATTTGATTGGATTCGAGAGGTCTTGATCGTATAATTTTCTTCCAAAGCATGTGTGCGTTCCGTTTATTTTGAACTCCGGAGATTGAAATTGAGAAATTTCCAGAACACCAGAACCACCAAATAATCAGGAAATGTTTTTACGCTATATTTTTTTAAACATATGCATATTAGGTAAACATAAGGTTTAAACATAAGCATATTTGCTGCTGTCCATTAAAGAGTTATGAAAAGAGTTTTCCATCTCTGAAAGTCTTCATTATATCTTCATCAAATAAAAATGTGACCAATGGGATGATAGATAACATATTAAAAACAAAAAAAGAAATAGTATTTTTTTATGATTCGCGATACTCACACATAGTTATATATTAAACTGTAACGCTGCCGAAACGTCGGGAAATAAGGGAATTACGTTTTACTTAATAAATAATCGCGATTTGACCCGCTTAATATATAACTAAAAAAAGAAATGTAGAAGATTAATTTTTTCACATCGTCAAGAAACTGCAGACCATCAGAGTTCTTAGTGCGAGTTTTTTAACTACTCGATCGCGTTAACGTAAACTCATAAAATATTTCTATTTCATCGAGGAATTCACCTAGCGACAAGTTTGGAAATTAAAATTGCTGAGTGCGAGTTGTAATGGTTTACGTTGAGAAGTGAACACGTTTACCAGCCAAAACACGAATAAACGCGAGTGCAAGTTGTCCTGTGACAGCGTTTTGCCAGTTCGAACGGTTAACTTACTCATACTCACTACTCAATGCTCGACTAACGCGGTAGTAAAGTTATTCGATTGGATCTGTCAAACTCGCACTAAGCACTCAGGGTCAAATTTTGCTTAGTAAATACTTCACTGTAGTGCTGTCTCTTCGATTTTGCCAGAAAAGAGCGTGACAGAACGTTACTTAAGTATTTACTTAGGTTATGGTCTTAATTTCAACTTCACACCTCCACGCGTTTCCGAGATAATTATGTGTACGTAATACAGAGAATATTGTAAAGAGTCGCCCATTAGCTGAAATAAAAGTTGTTTATTATTTGCACTACTGATAACTTTACAAAGCACTTATTCTGAGATTATTGATCAAAGACTGTGAGAGTGAATACCTTTTTTAAATTAGCTTTTCTCATGTACGACTTATTATTTTGTAATTAAAACTTTCCTCTGTACTGGAACTTTATGTATGACCAATCTAATTCTCATCGCGTTATATCGTAAAAATTTATCGGTAACTGGTACCAGTGTACACCTACTTACTGTACACCTTTCCATTAGAACAGGCCGTTTTAAAACCAAATAAATAAATAGCCTGTACGTAATACAGAGAATATTGTAAAGAGGTTCGAAATTTCACAGATGCCGGTGAGTCGCCCATTAGCTCAGTTGGAAAGAGCGCTGGCACGGATAGCCAGAGGTCGCGGGTTCGAATCCCGGCATGGATGGAATTTTTAGCCTCTAAATAGGTTTTTATAATTATGTGTTGACAGACAGACGAACGAACGGACAACAAAGTGATCCTATAAATTGTCCTTAGCACGGGTTAGTGCATTAAAAAGAATATAATGATCCTATAAGAGATCTATTTTTCCTTTTGAGGTATGGAACTCTAAATACTAAAGGAGATATACTTAGTCCAAAAGTTATAAGGGTATTAAGTAAGGGTTATTTAGCGACTATTAGTTAACTTTCTTTCATTACAGTTTTATCTTCAATCTCCGTTAGTCTGTGCATAGCTTTGCTAAGGATAAAGGTTTCAGGTAGAAGAGAGATAATTAAATCAATAAATTAAGTAGTAAATTAGTAGCCACGATCCAAGGCCTTTTCGCCTGAGAAGCTTTGTGAAAAACTAGGCAATTAATTTCCTTTCCTAAGGCAAATCCGAACTTTCAAATTTTCAGAAGGCAAAGAAAACGTTTTAAGTCGTTGTATGTCTAATGTTTTCTCTCTACAAGCAAGTAGATTACTAAATTAGAGTTTAATTCCGAAGTCGCTTATGCGAGTGGGGGGACTGTTTTACCACTATTAGGTAACATTAAAATGTGAAAATTATTTTGCTAAATTCCGCTATTTTTGGCGGAATTTAGCAAAGTAATTTTCACATATTAATGCTATTATGGATTTCCGCAAAGTAACGCCTGATTCCATACAAAAACTCTATAGGTAAAATAGTACCTACTCCCTTCCTTCCTTACAGTTACTCACTTCACTAATGATTGTTCTTCGTTTCTTCGTGTTTTTAGGGTTCCGTTGTCAGCAAGTAACACTTATATGTCCATGTGTCTGACTGTCAGTCTATCTGACTGTCCGGGGCTTAGAGCAGAGACTAATAAATAAATATTCATGGACATATGACACAGATCTCGTTAGCCCTATACTGAGAACAACTACAGTACTACAGTTAACTATTTACTATTTATTTAAAAAATCTCAATTCAGAAACTGACCCTAAGTGCGAAAAACTCAGGTCTTACAATCTAACTAGGTATCTTTTAAATTCATTACAAAATATAGTTAATGTCTCCTTGAATCCTTATGACGACTCAAGTAAAACGATAAATGTTCCCGTATCGGAAAATAAGAGACATTTGGGAACACATTCCCGAGTTTTATAGAATGTACAAACGACAGCACATAACCCTTAACACGCATCCACTCAAATCAATTGATGATTGTATCGATCGAGCCTACAAAGCCTTTTAATTTATTCATCGACGAATCAACTACCCGTCAGTCATAGTGACATCTTACAAATGGGGTTAACCTTTTTTCTACTTAATATGGCGTTTACACGAGCTCGTAGCCTATTCGAGTCAAGTGATTAGAATCAATCACTTGAGTTGAGCAACGACAGGCGCAGTCAGGTGCTGGATAGGTGACCATCCCGTGACTAGGGCTAGTCGCATTTTCCGAGCGCTTACGTGCTTCGCGAGGCATTTTAAGCAATGTCAAAGGGCTTATGGGCGGCTTGATGACTTCATAAGTTTTGAAAGTAAGGCCTGCCACAATCTTACAATCCTCCACCAACCCGGACTTGGCCCCCGTGGTGGAGCATGGCTTAAGCTTACTGCGATGTAGGAAGTGACCCGTGCCCCAGCAGTGTGGACATACAAGGGTTGTCCGTACCCGTGCCCCAGCAGTGTGGACAAAATTTCCGTTTAAATTGTTTTTTTGTGAAAGAGCCATTCTCATATAAACGATGCCGTTTTTATTCATTTACAAACAACACTTTTAGTGATAAGGCGGCCGTCTGTACTCTTAGGTTAAGAAATATCTGTGTACAGTGCTACACAAGAAATAAGTCTCGCGGATGTACCTGCGCAGATGAACAAATTTTGGATGTGCGGCAAGTTGATCGAACAATCAGATAGTTTAATTTTATGGCAGGCCGCGCGCCTTTGTTGCTATTGGTTGATTCAACGTCATCGATGCAGGTGACTATTAGTTTGGCAATATTAGCGTGAGCGAAATAGGTAGCGCTACTGCGGCAATCAATTCTCTACCTTAACCGTATCGGTTAAAGATCATGTTGAATGTACTTATAGCTTCGGGTACTTTCGTTACACTTCTTCTTAGTCTGCGCGAACGTAGATTCCCGAAGGGACTTTTATGATGTGTAGTACATTTCCTTTTTTACGTAGGTACAATAAAGTGTTCTCTAGAGATAGATATCTCTAACATGCAATCGAATGATCGCATTGAAACTTTGAAACTTTTAGAGGACAAATCAAGATTTGACCTTGCTTGTAATAATTGGAAATAAAGTAATCAAAATTAAAGTATAATCTCGTGAATCTGGTCATAGAAACTATGCTCAGTATTTCTTAATTACTCGCGATGCTCATACATTAATCGCGTCGGTAATTAAGGTAATTACGTTTTCTATATCTATCTATATCTATAATTTGAAACCAATTACGTTTTACTTAAGAAATAATACCCGTTTAATGTATAACTATATTCAGGGCTACAATTATTTTGATAAGTTTATTTCGTGTAAACATGTTTCATGAAACTTGACCCGATCCATACCTTTAAATTATAGACATGTTAAATGCTTTTCCAATTTTAACTACCACTTTCTGAATTATGAATAGTTTTTTTTATATTTTCTTTAAAGTCCCATTGCAGGATACAGGCACTGCATATTATTAGATCCCCAACCCGCATGCCCAGCGTGGGGATTATGGGCATTAACCCCTATGATAGCAAAATGTGGCGCTCTTTAGGGGAGGGCTATGTCCAACAGTGGACTAGTATAGCCTGACGGCGACGATATTTCTATTTTCTTTATTTCCAAACATTCCCTATCCTTACAGGTGTAACCTAATACAATAGGGAGATACAATTAACTATAACATTAACAATGTTTAAATATCATACATTTTATCTAACGTAAACCTTTAAATTGGTATGTAACATATCACATATAATCCTGTTCTTCGATATATTCGATATAATTAGATTAGATTATCCTACTAATATTATAAATACGAAAATTTGTAAGAAGCATGGATGTTTGTTACTCTTCCACGTAAAAACCACTGAATGGATTTTAATGAAACTGTACAATATTATAGTTTATACATCAGAATAAAATTTATAAAGATATTGTGTGATATTTCTCAAATGCTATCAAAAACTTAGTTATGTGATAATTTTAATGTCATAATGTTAGTAATTTTGTACGCCACGCTGATATATACTACCTAATAGCTACTCGAAATACTAATCCGGTCCAGACGTAGTCTAATTATCTAATTATAATTATCTACTCTAGCTGGTCTTCCGCTCTTTTTGATTAAATTCGTTTCGTAACGAGATAATCACTGAAACAATGCGTTTGAAACCAGCAATCTGTTTTAAAACTGTTTCACGGCTCGAAGGACAATAATTTCCACTCCATCCAACCGCCATTTTGCGGCTCATCTCAATGGGCTACAAGGGCTTTTTGTCAATAATGAATTTCCCGTTTGTTCAACGATACTACTTATTTAGCAGCGCCACGTTGAAATTAATTGGCAACAGCGTTCCTCGGAGTTTGGTTATTTAATTGGATTGACCCGCACGTGGCTGAAGTTGTTTCAGTATAATTAAAATTTGCACTGGCGAAAAGTCTCAATATCGGCACGGTTAATTTGAGGCGAGAATTTGAATTTAAATCCGCACTTAAGAATTTGTTTAAAGATAAAAAAATATTATTGCCTAATCAAAAAACAACTTAAACAAAGTAACACTTAAACCTAGGTTGTGGTATTAAAGTAAGGTAAAAGATAGTGACTCAGCTGGCGCTGACCCGGGTCAGCCCCGGACAGCGCTGGTTTTCAGCCACTGCCTTCTCCCTAAGATGTCGTACGGGAGTAATAAAAAGAGGGCTGTAACAATTAACTAACCACTAATGGAGTTCTCATCATCGATTAAAAGGTAAACGAAACAAAAAAATCTGTTAAAATATAAGATCATTTTATAATGATCTCATATTTTAACAGATATTTTCCATTTCCAAAAACCATTTTTCTTCTTAATTAAAAGGGAGTTATTTCTTTTATTGCACAAACCCGTGCTAAGGACAATTTTTAAAACCTCAGTTGGAAAGAGCCGTTGGAGGCACGGATAGCCAGAGCCCTCGGGTTCGAATCCCGACATGAGTGAAATTTTTAACCTCTAAATAGGTTTTTAAAAGGAAGTTATTAAACATTTTTAATTTAAAAAATATTTATAAAAAAAGTATGAACGTGAAGGGCACTCTTATGAGAATCAGTAATGTAGTGTGTGTCTGTGTGTGTGTGTGTGTGTGTGCGCGCGTGTGTATATTGCACTTGGTATATTGTCATAGACAACGTAAACTTTTTTAGTATTTAAAATATTCTTTAAGGGACAAATCGTTAGACCAAGCATGCCTCAAATTTCGGTAGCAAGCTGTCTTTGGAGCAGTGCTGACTTATATTTATTTTGAACACCTGGACATTCATTTTGTTTTTTAATGGTGGAGGACGATCGTTTCATATTTTTGCTGCCTTACATTTAAAGCATCCACGGTATCGTGCCGATTTGAAAGTTGGTCCCTTCAGCAGGTTTTGTGTAGCAGAGCGAAGGCTTTTAAGAACTATATTGCTTATCCATGTAAGTTTCTCAAATAGATAATCTAGTTTGTTATTCCAGATCACTCTTTGTAGAGTACATGGGCCACGAGCGCTTCCACAAATGTACAAAGGTAACCTTTAAAAAACGAAAAACATACTTTTCTTCGATTTTTATTATATTTGGACGGGTTATTGTTTGAAACTAGAACTCTTGTAAACAATCTTAATTCCGAAATCACTCGCTTAACATTTTGTCGGAAGAGTGCGACCAGGGGCATTATTATGTAAGTATCCACTGAGTTGCGTGACGTTGATTTTTACTTTTTTTTAGCTACTCTGGCCGTCAAATGCATACATTTTTTGACACTTTGGAGTCGTCTAAATGCTTCACTCGATAGAGTGGAATGCTAAGAGCTGTGGTGGCATCGAGGCGATAGCTTGTGAGTGGTCACATGTATAGCAAAAAGCATTTTTGACAGCTCGGAGTCGTCTAAATCACACGAGCGGATACAGTGAATCAAGTTCGTAACTAGGCCGCAGGTTTCGCGTTATTCGAAGCTCTATCTCTACTCAACATGATTAAGACTTCGAATACGAGAGAAACCTAGTCTGATTCAAGTAAGTGATTCCGGTATGAAGTAAAGAATGTTATTGGTTTTTCATACTTAAGTTAAATAATCGTCATCATCAACTCATTATGTCCCCACCAAGGGGCACGGGTCTCTTCCATGAGGAAGGTATAGGCAATACTCCACTAAAGTAATATTAAGTGACAAAAAAAGTTTTTCTTGAACTAAAACTTTCGTAAGCACAACACATTGTAGACTTTTAGTCCGGATTTACTTACGGGTGTTGTTATATCGGAAAAGTCCGACCAGGTTTCGCTCCGATTCGCAGAGCTTAATCATGGTGAGCAGAGACGGAGCTCGCGTCGTCGGTTGCTCATCTCACACTGTGTGAATCGGAGCGAAACCTGGTCGGACTTTTCCGATATAACAACACCCGTAAGTAAATCCGGACTAAAAGTCTACAAAGTTTTTCTTAATGCTTACATAGTAATATATTACAGGGGTCTAATCGCGATCGAGTCTAACGTCAGTAATTAAAGTGGTTACGTTTTACATAATAGATAGTCGTGATAGCACCCGTTGGCCTAACCTTCCTGTGATCCAGGAAGAGACCCGTGTCCCAGCAATGGGGACATACAAGGGTTGATATCGATCGACACCCGTTTAATATGTAAATATATTATTTTTAAATTATTTGTTATCTTACAAACCTGAAGTTCGAAGAATTAAGAATCAAGAAATGGTGCCCTCCCCGAATGAGACTGCTAAATAAGTCTATGCAATAGTTGGAATATTTTCGGGGCTTAATCACGAAGTCATTTATTGCTATTTTACCTGGACGTTTCGACGACGTTACAGTCATCGTGGTCACGAGAAGACTGATGGCTGGCACCCGTTCGCAACTTCGGCTGATGAGGTTTCAGACTACCCTAAATGTGTACAAGTCGCGAAAGTTTAAAATATGTTATAAGTCTATGCAATGTCAACGTCAGTTGGTCAAAGTACGGCATTAGTTCTTAGAGTAAGACCAGGTTATTCGCCACATAACTGAACAGTTTTGATAAAAATGACGCTGAAAAGCGCCATTTTTGTCAAAACTAGCGCAATGTGCGCAATCCCATGAAAAGATCGCGAACGAATTTGAAGTCTACAATACTCATTTCCATATTTTATCTATGTACGTCTACGGAGCGTTTTCACCTGCAGACAAGTTTTGTATCAGGCGATCAAATAAAGAACGTTGAGCCGATATATCTATAAATACATATTATTATATACATACATATATAACTTCATGCCTGTATCCCAAAGGGGTAGGCAGAGACGAGGGACTGCCACTTGCCACGATCCTGACAGATCACCTTCGCTTCATCAACGTTCATAAGTCGTTGCATGCACGCACGCCGGTTCCGGGTACTTTTTATCTTCCTCTTAGCTAATACATCCCCTATTTGGTCGATATATGTCCGCGTGGGACGTCCCTTGCCAGCCCTTCCACTCACAGTCGCAATATATATTTGTTTCGTCAATCTATTAACATCTTATAAAATTGTAAGACATGAATTACTCATTCAGCCCTGAAATGCATATAAAGGTACAAAGGTCAAAATTTATGGGATTCTAACTAGTAACATTGTTGTAACTGGCGCTGCGCCAACGCTATGGTTATCAGCAAGTAATACTCCAGAAGGACCGTTGCCCTCACGTAAGTACAGCAGAATGACTAAGGTCTTCAAACACATCTTTGCTACAGAGCAAAAGGAGTATTGAAAGGAGTATATCACGACAACGCGCCACTTAAGGTAGACCAACCTCTCCAAATGTCCTTCGTTGGCACTTCTTCTAAGTAGGCTTTGACGTTAATCAATTAATGCTGATGTATCAATACTTTTATTATAAACTAGCTGACCCAGCGTACCCATTTTTATGTACAACTTCGTACGGCCTACCATCGATTCTTTAATTAATTAATTTTTTTCTCGCCATAAGAACCATCCTCGTACTTTAAGGAATATTCTAAAAAATAATTAGCAAAATCGGTTCAGCGGCTCTCGAGATTTGTGCTTACCAACACATTCAGCGATTCATTTTTATATTATAGACTAGCTGACCCGGCGAACTCCGTAACGTCTAAGAGTCGATTCTCTATTTCTTTTTGTTTTTCTTTCCGTAAGAACCACCCTCGTAATTCTAGGAACATTCTAAAAAAATAATTAGCAGAATCGGTTCAGCTGATCTCGAGATTCGCGCTTACCAACACATTTAGCGATTCATTTTTATATTATAGATAGTCTCAATACCTTAGAAAAAGTAATATTAGTAATAAAGACCCTAGTGGTAACTCTGTTGGATAAATAAATAATTTTTCATCAACTCCTCGGTCTTCAAATCTTAATTCGCGCTGACCAGATTAGCGATTCCAAGGGCATGAGGGAATGAGGTACTCGTACGTACGTTAAACACCTTCTTGTAAGATCAGAAGTAGTTAATAATAATCATCATCAACCCATTACGTCCCCACCGAGGGGCACGGGTTCCAAGGCTCCACCAATCCGGACTTGGAACTCCACTACGAGTTCCAAGTCCGGATTGGTGGAGGCTTGCAAGACCAGTGGCTGGTCTTACTGTCAGAAGTTATCAAGCCGCCCTTAAGGCTTCTTACATGGCTTAACGACTGCCATTATATGACAGCCGGTACCAACGGCATAGCGTGCATTGCATAGCACGTAAGCGCTTGGAAAAAATTCCAACTAGCGGTAGTCACGAGATGGTCACCCATCCAGTACCTGACCACGCCCGTTGTTAATTCAAGTGATTGATTTCAAACACTCGGTTGCGCTGGGCCACGAGCGCTTCAATATTCTACAATATTCATAACAACTATACCAGATATAAACAATATTGGTTGACCTTCTGTTATAATATCCTGATATATTATTACGTTGCACGTCCGTCTCTAATCATAAACAATAATATGTATTACTGGTGTTTTTTTTAAATGTTTCTTTTCGTGTGAAAAGCTGGCTGAAAAGAATAACAAAGGATGTCATAAAGTTCGCTTCGAAATAAGCGGTATTTGTTTTTACAATACGTTTGTAGTTTAAATATTGATTCTGCATTGGTAAGAGCTGACTTTGATGGCACCACAGATGTAAAATGTGTGAGTTAATGTGGCACAAGCCAAGCCACTTACCTATTTGAATTTTTACGAAGCTGGCTTTACTTGTGTTCTATTTAAAGAATAACAAAATCTGAATAACATTTTTCTATGTAAATTTGTATATGAACAACTCACTCATAGTTATACTTTCCGCTGACAGGGCTTACACGCGTGACGTTAATAATTTAACGTAATCATACCAAACTCTGTACATAGTTATTGAGTGTTTTATAGACCATATTGTATATTATAGCATAGATAGATACATTAGTTAGACCTGAGATTTCCGCACTTAGTCTCATAGTTGGGCCATTGTACGTATAGCAAGGACTGAGGTATGTTCACACTTCAGACACTAAGGTTTCCTCACGATGTTTTTCTACACATTTAGCGGATGATATTGCTACTATAACTTCACAAATGTATATAACTTAGGAGACAAAGTCATTGGTGCCCACACGCCCATGGGTTTCGAACCCACTACCTCCCAATTGAAAAGCCGGCGTTGCACAGCTCCGCTACCACCGCATCTGTACACAATTGACAACTATATTAAGTTTGAATAAATATATTTTATTCGGGAAGCACACGTGGCCTAGCCGAACCGAGTGATTGGAATCATCACTTGAGTTAAGTAACAACAGGCGCGGTCTGGTGCAGCAGAGTAGGCACGTAACTACCGCTAGTGGCGTTTTTCCAAGCACTTGCGTGCTTCGCGAGGCACGTTAAGCCGTTGGTGCCGGCTGTCATGTAATGGCAGTCGTTAAGCCATGTCAGAGGCCTTATGGGCGGCTTGATAACTTATGACAGTAAGGCCCGCCACTGTCTTACAATCCTCCACCAACCCGGACCCGTGGTGCAGTAAGGCCAAACCTTCCTGCGATGCAGAAAGAGACTCTTGCCCCAGCAGTAAGGATATACAAGGGTTCATATCGACATATATTTATTTGTACTTTATTGGACACTATAAAAACCAAATATTTTTTTCAATACATAAGCGCAATAAAAGTACCTACTTGGTAATCGGCGACATTTTTCCTACAGACATTGCTTCCAGCCACCCAGATCAGTCGTGAAAGGATTATTTTAAAGACGTAGGCGAACGATGCGCTGGTGGTAGCCGAGTGGGAAGAACAGTGGACTCGGAAGCAAGAAACCCTGTTTGGTTTCCAGCAGATAATGAATGTAGATGGAGCGAAAGTGCTTTGTCAGGATCGTGGCAAGTGGCAAGTCCTGGTCCCTGCCTTTCACTCTGCATACAGGCGTGAATTTATGCATGCATTTATGAAAAGAATGACGTCGGTGCTGGGTCTATTGGAAACGCCTTTATTGCACTTCATAAGCGGAAAAGTAAGCTCTCAAGCAATTTCCTTTTTTTATTGTTTTTAAGTAGCCAATATACGTATATCTACTGTGCAAGGAGGAAGTATTGGGCTTCATTAACAAGCGTGCCCACCGCGGATTGGCAATTTCAGGCGCTGAGGTATAAGAACAACACCTCTGACACTCATAATGTCCTCATTATATTTTCCTTCACCGTTAGCGAGTGATATTGCTACTGTAACCTTACAAATGCCCAACGTGGTGAAGTTGATGCTTCCGTGCTTCACAAGGCACGTTAAACCGTTGGTGCCGGCTTTCATGTAATGGCAGTCGTTAAGGCATGTCAGATGCCTTATGCGCGACTTGATAACTACTTACAGTAAGGCCCGCCACTGTCTTACAATCTCCACCAACCCGGACTTGGCCCCCGTGGTGGAGTAAGGCCTAACCTTCCTGTGATGCAGGAAGGGACCCGTGCCCTAGCAGTGGGGACGTGTTGTGATAGGCTGTTATGAAGTGTTTTGTAAGTCAAAAATATGTATACATATGTATATGTATATATTTTTTCCCTACGGGCTTAAATATGAGTTTTGCCCCACTCTGCAGCAGGTCTAAATATGAAGCAATTTTGGAGAGTGAGAAGTGAAAAGAATATTTTTATCTTACCTTATTGGCAATATAGAATTTTCTAATTTAATCCCTATGAATAGAACCAATATTGTACAGCGTACAGCGTACCATAAACGCAAAGCGTTACGGAGACCGTTCACGTGAAGGCCGGTTTATTTCCATCGAGGGATTCACTCGGAAATTAACTTCGAGTAGGTCAACAGTTGCAAAATCAATAACCCGGTATTTATTAGTTAAACATCCTGTAGGTACTGAAGTACCTTGGCCAAAGGGAGTTCTGAGACTTCGTCAAACTAAAATAGAGTTCCAAAACTCATCCCAAATCTATTAAGTTCAGCGTAGTCAAACATTTACCTATATCAAACGTCTATAAGCAAAATATACAAAGAGATATTAATGTAAGCGTAGCTTCCGAGGCAATTTACTGGTATTCACGATAGATTATAATGCAGCGTATATATGTCCTACTGTGGGGGCACAGTCCTTCTCTCGGAGAGAGAGTATGAGCTTATTAACGTCAAGATTATTTTATTCTATTTTGTTTATTAGGCTTGTATAGCAGGTAACAATCTTATTACAATATTATTCTAGTATATTATACCAGTTTTAAGCTAGATTGACACCCAAAATATACATCGTGTCGTCAGGCTATACTAGTCCACTGCTGGACATAGCCCTCCCCTAATGAGCGCCCTGTCTTCAGCTTGCTGCATCCAGCATTTGCCTGCAGTTTTTCGCAGATCGTCATCCCACCTAGTCGGAGGGCGTCCTACACTACAATCTACGTACAAAATATACATGCATATTGAAAAATACATAGACAAACTAAATAATGTAATAATGTAGTCCTCATACTAAGGAACAAGGAGACAAGCATTATATAAAACAACAGAGCACCTTGCCCAAACTTTGAACTGCAAAACAACCCTCTAAACATTTATTATATATAAACTGGGGCTTTCGGGCTTTCAAGTTGCAGTTTTTATCGAAATCGAGAAGTATATTGAAATTAGTACTCAAGAGTGATCTCGTTGGAACGCTTTATTGATACAGTCCTAATTTAAAAACCTATTTAGAGGCTAAAAATTTCACCCATGCCTAGATTCGAACCCGCAACCTCTGGCTATCCGTGCCAGCGCTCTACCAATTGAGCCAATAGGCGACTCACGGCATCAGTGAACAGTCCTAATTGTTCACGAGGTCCCTTTCAAAAGCCCGAGACACACATAAAAGACGTGGGATGAGGGCATCGAAAAGACGCGACGTCGACGTCTTTCTAATTCATTTTGATAAAAATAGTGCTGAACGGACGGGACAAAGACCACACAGGAGAGACGGGGCGAGGGTGCGAACTCTATAAAACGCGCAGCGTCTTTTTCCCGCCCTAGTCTCTCCTGTGTGCCCCAGGCCAAAGCAACGATATACACATCATAGTAGCAGCCTTCATCCTAATTGGTCCCATTTTCATCTTGCACTGAACCTTAAAATCACGCCTGTATCTCGGAGGGTCCAACGTTTACCCCTTGCCGTAGTCCTGACAGACCTTCATCTTTAGCTTCATCAACATTCGTTAGTTGCTGCATGCAAGGATGCAGGCTTCGGGTACTTCTTAATTTTCCATTTGTAAATTCTGAATGTACATTCTTTCATCATCATCAACTCATTGTCCCCACCAAGTGGCACGGGTCGCTTCCCTAAGGTATAGGCGATCTCCACCACGGAGGCTAAGTCCGGATTGGTGAAAAATTATTTACGTTGAAATAAAATTGATTTGACTAATTCCGTGACTAATACATGCCCATTTAGTTGACTGGGACGGTCATTTTACCCACCATCTTGCTATGGTTATTAAAGAAACATTACGGAGTGAGTGCTTTATTGTGCGCATGTGGTCTATTAGCTCTGGAGCACGCTCTAACATGATCGATTGGCTAACTGTTGTTTCGGCTTTCCATAATACATGCACCTGACTCGACTGGCAACGGTCGATCAATACTCCGTTAAAACTCAGTTCACACGTAAGCTACGTTGAAAACGAGTTGCTTATAGCGAAGCTAAACCCAAATTTTCGCTGGAACGACCATCTGAGGCAGATTGTTTGCAGCGGCTGGACGAAGATGGCCAAGAATTGAAAAAAATTGCGGGCCTTGAGAGAGGATTCTGTCTAGAAGTGAACGAATGGCAGCTGACTAATGGAATCCAGCTCATCGTTATTGCAAAGGTAAAGAATCAAAGTTTAATTTTAGGAGAAACATGTTTGAAGTTTTGATATTAGAAATAAAACCAAATTTATAAACGTGCACGTGCTAAAAAATTTAAGATGACTTGTTTCGCCTACTATCCCACTTATATCACTGATCAAATGAGGACGTGTCTCAAAAAATCTAATGGGTGATCGCGTTTTGACATCCTACCCTCATTACGAAAATCCCCTTATTTTGTTTCTCAGCGTATCGATGCCAAACCATCGTAGTGAAAGGATTTGCCAATCAGCGTAAGAAACTCGCTGATTGTTACTCAGGGTGCGCCAGGTGCTCAGTGAGTATTTTGTTTCAATCATCCTCAGTTTTCTTATGATGAGGTCAAATTTATTTTTGATACTGTAGCGATAAACGCATATTAAGGGACATTTGTTTTCGATCCTAACTTTTTCGTCATAATTTTGGGGAACTTCCGAAAATTCGAAATTTTTATGATCTTATCCTAAAAATATATCGATAGTTAATAAAGTTATGAAGACAAGCTTGAGCCCCACATATTTAATACATGTGTAAAAAACAAACTCATTGAAAGGAATGATCACGTGGTATGTCGTTTGATATGAACTCAGCCTAGAGATCTTGTTTTAGTCTGTTATTTTTGCATTCCACTAATATAAGGCATTACTCAAATATTAAAAGCCGGATGAAATATTAATAAAACATCGGAATTTCCTCGAAAAGTTGGAAGTTATTGAAAAATCAGCTTCAAGAACGGGGTTGCAACTCTTTTCGGTAACTACAAGTGAGAACAACAGAAAATTAAAGAACGAGCTCTTATTGGCATAAAACAATAGCTTACCTTAACCTTACATTACAATATGCCTCTAAAAATTAATTTTCTAGACTGGCGTCTCGACTTTTTCCCCAGAAATTTGGGGGCTGGAAGTGATGTGCATGGAGAAAAGTGCCCGGAGAACATTTCAAAAGCACGATCACGGTAGATGGAATCCAAGGATTTTGGTTAACTACTGCTGAACTATCAAAACAGACCAACCGGAAACCAAATGTTCCAGTAAAATCGTATACCATTCATTTGTAAACCAAATTATGATAATGTTTCTTAAGAAGTAATTTAGAAGTTTCGTTGTAATTCATGCACAGCGAGCAGTAGCCCAGAGGATAGAACAATGGACTCGGAAGTGAGAGATCCAGGTTCGAAGTTACTTTTTAGGTGGAGTATGGCCTAACCTTCCTGCGATGCAGGAAGAGACGCGTACCGCAGCAGTGGGGACATACAAGGGTTGATATCTATCTATCTATGGTTATTTTCCAAGCGCTCGTGGCCTATTCGAACCGAGTAATTGGAATCAATCAATTGAGTTAAACAACAGGCGCGGTCAGTTGCAGAATGGGTGACCATCCCGTGACTACCGCTAGTGGCATATTTCCGAGCGCTTCCGTGCTTCGCAAGGCACATTAAGCCGTTGGTTCCGGCTGTTATGTAATGGCAGTCGTTAAGCCATGTCAGATGCCTTATGGGAGGCTTGATAACTTCTGACAGTAAAACCCGCCGCTGTCTTACAATCCTCCAACACTCCGGACTTGGCCCCGTAGTGGAGTATGGCCTAATCTTCCTGCGATGCAGGAAGGGACCCGTGTCCTAGCAGTGGGACATGCAAAGGTTGATATCGATTATTTTCAATTGTTTAGATTTTTTATGGTTTACTTGTTCCCTGGCCCTTATAGTTGTAATATAGTTGTCAACTCATGCTTAATGTCGTAATATAATTATGCTCCTGTGAATACTGCTTTATATTAGAGTGGTGTCCGGCGAGGTCACCAAAAATAAAGTCCCCGACTAAGTTTCGGATCGAAATTGGCCATTCTCCTGTTCTGTAGAGAGTACTTGAGGGACCGGTGAGTATGTACTTAGAGCTTAAAGCGCCCTTGTCCGGTTAGGCAGTTCGGATTTGTACGAAATTGCTTTTAGATATAAGATCTGGAAGTTTTCTAATATTGCCGGTTCTTAGTCACGTTCCATTTCTTGTCGGAGGTGCGCAATTTGGCTGCTTCGTCCTTTGTATGTGACCATTGAAAGGTTGTTTGGTTCGAACTTGGGATTGTGCCACAAGTTCCGCATTACGCGTGAGTAGCATTATTTTTTTCAGCAAAATAAAGGCACAACGTGAAAGAGCTCGTGGCCTAGTCGAACCGAGTGATTGGAACCAATCACTTGAATTAAGCAACAACAGGCGTGGTCAGGTGCCAGTCCCGTGACTACAGCTAGTGGCCTTTTTTCCAAGCCCTTCCATGCTTTGCAAGGCACGTTAAACTGTTGGTGCCGGCTGTCATGTAATGGCAGTCGTTAAGCCATGCCAGAGGCCTTATGGGCGGCTTGATAACTTCTGATAGTAAGGCCTGCCCCTTTTTTACAGTGGCAACCCGGACTTGGCCCCTGTGGTGGAGTATGGCCTAACCTTCCTGCGATGCAGGAAGAGACCCGTGCCCCAGCAGTGGGGACATACAAGGGTTGTTATCGAACAACATGAAAAATAGTAAGACAGAGTTTACACGTTCAATCTGGCGTCAGTCAATTCCATCAGTCTGGTTAGACTGACGGCAGACTGATTGTCTATTCAGTGGATTTATGGACCAGACTGACGGATATTCGAATATTTTTATGCTTCATCAATCTGGCATCAATCCGTGCTTAATCAAAGTCACAGACTGAACTGATGCCAGACTGAACGTGAAAACTCCGTTTTACAATCAAAGCCAGACAAAACTAAGTATAATAAAAAAAAACGGCCAAGTGCGAGTCGGACTCGTGCACCGAGGGCTCCGTACTAATTTGTAGGTAAGTACTTGCGAATGGCGAGAGACCGCGAAGGATGGCGGGTGGGGAGAAGACACTCAGTAGTAGGCAGAGGGCTAAGGATGGTGATTGTAAACTCACCGATATAAGCTCGTACGTCGTATGAAGTACCGATGGGGGCACCGTGGTACTGCTTTGCTGGTACCAGTTGGACGCTAGGTGGCGCTAGCGGCGTCAGCTCCAAGTGAAAGGGGTAGGCGTTCGCGCCGAGTCTCTTGATCAGAGCATCCTGCAACGTAAGTTCAGTTTTAAAACCCAATTTTCGGTCTGGATGGCGTCTACCTAAAGCTTGTCAGGAAACATTACAAATTAAAGGGTCTTTCTCATGAAAACCCGATTGTTTAAACACTCCTCAAATGCGTTTAAACAGTGCAGCAAAGAATAAAACCTTGTCACAGACTAAAATGTTTTTCTGAACAACACAGTAACATTCTTTATATCTTTGTTGCTTTCTTACATTTACCTACATGCGGGAATGTTCGAGAAGATAAAAATAGCGACCGCCGCGGCGCGCAGTCAGTTCAATTTTTACTTGGGAAGAGTAAACTTCTAGCGAACATACCTGTGAAACGAGTGATAATTTACGACCTCAGCGATACTATTGCGCATAGATTGACCTGCGATTTGGAATCTTCGTGTTGTGAAGACCTGCAGACCATACCCTGCATGAATAAATCCTATGAAGTTGTCATTGGCGTTTTACCTCCAAATCTAGAAGCCCGTAACAATATAAGAGTATATCAGTTTTCTAGTATCTGAAAACTCTGTGCTAAGCCGCGGACGCGAGCGAAAGGACTAGGTTCCTTGTTGACTACGGAATCCTAAGAATTAACAACGGAGTGTAGCTTATAGGGTAGTCTTGTTAAAATTTAAGCTACTTCTCACTTAGGGTAACAATCCAGTTTCTTTTAGTCTACGCGTATCTTAGTAGGTCTTGTAGTGATTTGCAATTTAAACATAACGTACATGCTATCATACCGCCAACTTTCTAAGGCATTTCGTTCACTTATCCAGTTTGTGGCGAAAGTTAAGCAACAAGCTGCAAACTTCCACGTTCACGTGAACTCCGAATCAACAGGAAGTAGTGAAGCTTAAAAGAGTTAGTCCTAATTAAAGTCAAGCAACACATCCCTGGTTTTCCGAGTTAAGAATTTCACAAATTAAATACTTATGTACACCTCGCTCGGGTTTGCTCAAGATGAGGTATTGCTTATAAAAATTTACGCACGTAACTTATGGTGCTCCCACATTGCCGTTAGAAAATGTTTGTAAACATTTTCTAACATAAAAACATTTACATTTTCAATTCTTACATTTTGTTAGGAACTGTTACGTGTTATAAGTGCTCCTACACTAATAGAAAATGTTTACTAATGTTTACTAACATTTTATAAAATTTAAATCGGGTGTTGGCTCGCAGTTTGGTTAGCGTTCTGAAGGCGTCTACACGAAAATGGAAGAGGATTTGCTCATTGTAATAGCTTTCATTTTAACCTTTCATTTTAAACCTTTATAAAAGGTTTACAAATAAAAGGTAACACATGTTTATTTTGTTATAATTTGTTAACTTAACGTTACTAAACATTTTCTAACATGAAAACATTTTATAACATTTGTGATTAAATGTTTGCTAACAAAAAAACTAACTAACGTTACTAAACATTTTCTGACGGCAATGTGGGAGCACCATTAGACAACAAAGTTTTGCCTTGTCGGGATTTAAACCCACAACCGTATTTAAGGCATGGGTTTAAAATATAGTTTATTATGACAATTCAATGTCCATTAAGCGGTGGGTAGTGACTGGATAGGAAGAGCCGAAGATCGGACTCAGTGGCGTGTCTTGGGAGAGGCCTCTGTCCAGCAGTGAACTGCCACCGGCTGATTATGATGATGATAATTTACATTTCGTAGCTGAATAGTACATTTAGTAATTGCTTACTTGTGGGCTTAACGGCTATGGAATACATCGAATTTTACGACGACGTGACAGCTCCCCTCTTGGCCAGAAAACACCAGAAGAGCCGAGGGACAGGGCGTTCAAAGACGCGTTGCAACGAATTCTATACGCTCGGCCCGTCTTTCTATGTGTATTTGGTTTCGTGCCTTCAGTATATTTTGTATGAAAACGAATTTAATTAATTAACGACAAGTCTTTCTGGCGACCTCGTCCTACGCCCCTTCTGTGTAGCCGCGGTAAGGGTGGTCGGTGATAGGGTGCTTCGCCCAAAGGTCAAGTATTGGTCAAGTAAGGTCAAATTTATGTAAATTATTTGAAACATACAAATTACCAAGCATGCCCAACGCAGATTGGCACCGAGGTATGGAACTCCTACATTTATCTTTCCTTACGATATTTTCTTTCCCGATTAGCGAGTGTTAATCTAAATAGAGTGTTAGATGTGAGTGCTATTATAACTACACAAATGTATGTAACTTACAAAATAGAGAGATTTTTCGCTACAAAGATGTTACTACTAATTGCTTTTAGTAATAAGGCCGCCATTTGTACTGTACTTTTTATATAATTTCTGTTACTGTAATTTCTGTGTACAATAAAGAATATTCTATCTATCTATCTACTCGTATCGTAAACACCGGCCATCTTCGTAATAAAATGTATAGTATCTGTCTGATTGAGGCTGATGATGGCCGACCCCTGCGTTATGCTCGCAAACGCCAATATTAGGAACTCATGTGTTCCGTAAAGAAAAATAATAGTTTTATGAAGTTGTGGAAGTGTTGTGAAGTGTACCTATGGTTTCCACTGCCGTGACTCTGAGGCCGTGACCAAACTATTCTTTCTCTTTTCTTTTTAAATTTATATTGTCAAAGTTCGACGATAAAATATTTCATTCCTCTTCTATTCATTGTAGCAGAAAAGTTTGGTCATTTTTCGAGCGATATACGACAGATCTTGCAACAAAACGCCTTTAGACTGAAGCCGTAATCTAAATTCACTAAAATGTGTGTGCACCACCATCTTAGTGGCCTACAGTTTTTAGTCACTAAGATGACATCTTAGTAACTAAAAACTGTAATGACTAAAATCACGATCTTAGTAGGCTCGCTGTCCAAGTCTACTAAAATCGTGAAAACGCGGCTTCAAGGACTTGCGTTATTGTAAATAAGGCCGATTCCTTTCACGCTTATTTGTCAGGTTAGCTCGTGAAATATCAAAAGCTGCAGGGACACTGGGACGAGGTACACGGTCGCCGCATTCATAATTCAGTCGGCGCAACATCCAAAGTTGGCAAACAACGTTTATGCAAATTGTTGGCTCGGATAGCTAATTAAACATGCACGACTTCGGATGGCGGAGTTTGTATTTGCTGGGGAAACTTTGTATAGGTGCCATTTATGGATACCGTCATTAGTAGACGCAATCCGATTTGATGGCAGATGCGGCCGAGCGGTTGTGTAGCGTGAAGTTTAGGTAGGTATCCACTTTTATCCCTTGCTAAATCACGTAAAAAAATGTAGTGGAAGCCTCTTTAGTAGACGCAATCCGATTTGATGGCAGATGCGACCGAGCGGTTGTATAGCGTGAAGTTTATCCACTTTTATCCCTTGCTAACTCACATTAAAAAGTGTAGTGGAACCTTCATTAGTAGATGCAATCAGATTTGGTAGCAGAGGCGACCGAGTTGTTGTGTAGCGTGAAGTTTATCCACTTTTATCCCTTTCTTACTCACGTTAAAAAAGTGTAGTAGAACCCTCATTAATAGACGCAATCAGATTTGGTAGCAGATGCAACCGAGCGGTTTGTAGCGTGAAGTTTATCCACTTTTAATCTTGGTTACTCACGTTAAAAAGTGTAGTGGAACTATCATTAGGAAGCGCAATCAGTTGGTGTTGCCAGCGAGCCTAATATTAATAATATGACATCTTGACATCTGACATACCGTGCTTATCACTTGTTCAGATGTCATCATCTTTCCTTAAAAGTATATACGCACTAGTAGGCTTTATATTAGAGTATAGGGAATGTATTATCTTTGATTTTAATTAATATAATTAATTACCAAATCACTGAATATCAGCATTATTAATATCTATATAGTCCATGAATATTTGAATATTCCATTAAGCAGCATTTACGTCATATTATTATTTTTAATGCACTAACCCGTGCTAAGGACAATTTTAAAAACCTATTTAGAGGCTAATTCAACCCATGCGGGGATTCGAACCCGCGACCTCCCAGCATGGGTGGAATTTTTAGCCTCTAAATAGGTTTTTAAAGCATTTACGTCTTTAAAAAATCGCGGTTGCTCTAAAACACACTTTAGAGATGGTTTATTAAATCTGTGGTTACGTCCTTTCCTCTCCACCACTATTTTAATCGGAGTTTTGGAGTGTTTAAAGAAATCTTTCCTTTTCATAATAAGACAGTCGTCTTTGCCTGAACGTTCATCCAAATACGTTTTTTTATTCACTACTTTTAAGCTTAACTTTTTACCAGGCAATGGTTTACTAGTTCCCACAATATATTGATCCATACAACTTTGAAATATAGTCCAAAAACAATAAAAAAAAATGTATTAACTCTGCCCGTTAAAAGAGCTAAGCACCTTCTCTCAGAGAGATAGTAAGGGGTTCGTTAACGCGTGCGCACCGCCGAAGCACTATACATGTTTACAAAGACGAATATTGAACATGACAAACAGGTATCTCTCTCACTCTTCTTTTCTGTCTCTTTCTATTTCTCTCTCACCTGTAACGGTGTGTTTGTTTCTCTGTCGTGCATGCAGTGTATCGGCCATATTTGCGAGAGGCTCATGATGGCCTCGTTACAGAACTTCAGTCCCATCACCTCCTCATCTTCCCGGCCGTATCTGGTGGAAAAAATATTTAGATAAGTGAAAGAAATTAGGTATTCACTAAAAAATCATATAGAAAGAAAAAATATATATGCAAAGAAAATATAACAAAACAAAAGCAGACAATCGGGCATACTTTAAATTATAAACGTAAAAAATACGTTAATCTTTTGGTAGTCGTCGTAGGTCATAGGTACAATTCCACCGAACTGCGATCCCCAACCCGCATGCCCAGCGTGGGGATTATGGGCATTACCCCCTACGATAGCACAACGTGGCGCTCTTTAGGGGAGGGCTATGTCCAGCAGTGGACTAGTATAGCCTGACGATGACGACGAAGACGTAGGTCATTGCCTTTTTTAGAGTTCCGTACCTCGAAAGGAAAAACGGAACCCCTATAGGCATGTCCTTATAGTCGCATTTTTCCGAGCGCTTCCGTGCTTGGCAAGACACGTTAAGCCGTTGGTGCCGGCTGTCATGTAATGGCAGTCGTTAAGCCATGTCAGAGGCCTCATGGGCGGCTCGATAATTTCTGACAGTAAGGCCCGCCACTGTCTTACAATCCTTCACCAACCCGGACTTGGCCCCCGTGGTGGAGTATGGCCTACGATGACCTGCGATGCAGGAAGAGACCCGTGCCCCAGTAGTGGGGACATACAAGGGTTGATAACGTAACCATATGATCCCGATTTTAGATCTACCTTCGATACTTCTTCTTCTAGTGGTACCATCTCCTATCGGAGGTCGGCTATCATAGTGGCCACTGTCACCCGCATGTCACATGTGGCGGGTCCGAACAAATTGATGGTGCCTATCTAAAACCATTCAGCCAATTTTTTCAAGCCAGTGGTCTACTACGGTGAGGGCCTCGATTTTTTGCGCATTATTAGTAGGACTATGATGAGCATTAAGTCACACATACGGGTCACGTGACGTTCGGATGTTTGGTATATGAGGACTTTCTTACAACCTGGAGAAAATGCCATCTTCGTAAATAAATCTTCTACAATAAATTTCCTATAAAAACTTGCAACACAATCCCTTGTCCTGCGCCTTGATTATCTAACTTTTAACGTAAAGATCCGTGTGCAGAATCAAAATATCTACTGGACTTCTGTCTCAATATCACTGTCATGTCTCAGATATCCACTGAAATGCGGTTACCTCTATGTGTGCATTGAATGATACACATTACGCCTCATATCCATGCGGCAGGGTAAACAGTCCGCTTTTGCATACATACAGATGGACCAGTTAAAAATTAAATAATCAAGGCGCTGTGGTCTCAAAATAGATTACCCTGTGCTATGGTAACCAGGTCATCGCAAAACATCGAAATTTACTCAGTCTGAGTTGTTAGTACAAATGTACGGCGCCCCCCAGAGGGAGTCGAACCTACCACCTCCGGCCTGATAATCAGACGTGATACCGCAATACCATTTCATTCCATTAGTACCTATTTCCATTTCTAGTTATATAATAAACGGGTCTAATCACGATTATTTATTTGGTAAAACGTAACCTTATTTCCTGACGTCATATTTCTATGTATGAGTTGAGTATCGTGAATCATTAAGTACCTAATTCTATTTCGATTACTGTCAAAGTTTTACTTGCCAGCTTTGCTGCATTTCTATATCTGTGAAAGTTTTAAGAATCCAATCAATGCGCGCTTTTAAACTGACTGGGGTTCTCAGAAAGTTTAATTAGACATTCAAATGGTTTTGACAAAGAGACTTAAAGTTTGCGTGAGACGTTTATGCACGGACAGACGGAGAAAGGTATTGCGATATCTTTTCTGAGTGTGTATTGGCCTTTTTGCATCAACGTAATGAGATGATTTATACAGCGTCCAGTGGCATCTTCACTCACACTAGATGGGTGAAGGGACCACTCCGACGCTGTAGTGCCTGGGACATGGTTTTATAGATGGTGTAGGCTTGCCTAGCACCTATACCATCCTGACAGCTTAGTCGGCCTAGCCTAGGAAAGACTAGTCAATACGTGCGGAGCCAACCAAGCCGCGGGTTTCCTCACGATGTTTTCCTTCACGGTTAGCTTGTGGTATTGCGACTACAAATTCGCAAATGTACGTAACTTTGAAATTAAACAACGGCATTGGTACATGCCCGCACTCGGGATCGAACCTGGGGCTCTCGCTTGGGAGTCCATGGTTCTACCCACTGAGCTACCACCGCCTCTTCTGAGTATGTAGTTTCATGTAAAACGGGGCTTACTTAAATTCCTTTTTCAGAATAGCTTCCTCCTACTGATACTAACTATAAGAAGTGACAACCCATATATAACGGGGGCGTTAAGAACTTTTTACAGGATGCGTTTGAAATTATTAGCGCTATCTTCTTCTTCTTCTTTAGGCTATATTATGTAGTCCACTGCTGGACATAGCCCTCCCCTAATAAGCGCCATGGCGCCTTGTCTTCAGCTTGCCGCATCCAGCATCTGCCGGCAGTTTTTCGCAGATCGTCATCCCACCTGGTCGGAGGGCGTCCTAAACTACCTTTGCCGAGTCGCGGTCTCCACTCAAGAACATATTTACTGTGACGGTTGTGGGTTCTTCGCGAGATATGGCCAGCTCACTGCCCCTTCAGCTCACTAATTCTCTGAGCTGTCGCTAATTTTGGTTCTCTGTCGGATGCATTCGTTACGAATCCTATCCTTCAGAGAAACTCCGAGCATAGCTCTTTCCATAGCTCGCTGAGCGACTTTGAACTGGTGGACCAGCCTTTTCGTAATTGTCCATGTCTCGGCTCCTTAAGTCATCACAGGTAGGATACACTGATTGAAAACTTTCGTTTTTACACATTGCGGTATGGATGACGAGAAGACTCTGCGTAGTTTCCCAAACGCTGCCCAACCCAGATGGATCCTCCTCTTGGAGTAGCGCTATGTTTTGAGTGAATGTTCTTTCCACATTTATTGGTAACATATTTCTGATTTCTGACCTTTTACTGGAAACTGTGAATCCATATTGAAAGTGGTAACATAACATAACATTTTCATACAGGCACATACATTGCTTCTGGCCCCACACTAGGATACCCTGTGTCGTGGGTAGAAAGTACCATGACAGTATTTCATAATGCTTCGCAATACTCAAACATAGTTGTAATAATTATTAAGGTGATTACGTCGGACATTAAGGCAATAATTGCCTTAATGTCCGACGTATTACGTTTTACCTGGTAAATAATTGCGAATAGACCGGTTTAAATTATAACTAAGTACCATGACATTGAAAAATGTTTTCTAATGTCACTATAAGAGTCTGTTTACATCCATTGTTTGTCTACGCCTAAGTGTAAATTATTTTGGGTAGGCAACTAAAAATATCACACCCCATTTTTTTTACCAGTGCCGTATTATTCAAAATCATAATCATAGGAGACATTCGGTAGATTCCCGAAGCCGACAAAAATGTGACCGATTGAATTGATACGAAAATTAATAATAGCGGGTTAAAATACGAAAGGAAGCCATTCCTTTCGATTTTAACGCGCTATTATTTTACGATACGCAAAATAAATAATAGCATTGAATTTAAAATTCAATGATAATAGTTAGAATGTCCTCCTAAAATTTGTCACCCAGTAGTGCTTGTTATCTCGGTGCTAAACTTTGGGCGGACAGACATACAGAAGGATAGACGAAACCCTAAAAAACCGCCAATATACATACCTGAATGTGAGCGTGACTTGTCCAAACAGCTTTTTGTGCTGCACGTGATCTGGGTCTACGTGCAGGACACCCTGTATCCTGTCAATGACGCCATTCTCCACGATCAGGTCGCGCGAGCTGAGATACAGGGTCAACTTGTTGTTCGGCGAGGATTTCTTGAACACCCTGTGGAGAAATTATTGAAATCAGTACAGCAGTCGGCTCGAAATTTAATACGTAATAAATTGTAAGTACCTACCTACATAAACTCTCATCGGAGTTATAAAAACTCACGTAGAAAAGAAATAAAATCGACCGTTTTTAGGGATGGGAGGCACAACGTAAGCACAACACATTGTAGACTTTGACATTGTGTGAGACGAGCAACCGACGTGAACCGACGACGCGAGCTCCGTCTCTGCTCACCATGATTACCTAAGCTCTGCGAATCGAAGCGAAACCTGGTCGGACTCTTCCGATATAACAACATCCGTAAGTAGATCCGGACTAAAAGTCTAAAAGACCACTTCTCCTGGTCCCAAACTAGGATACCCTCTGATTTGGGGAATTGTGTACGTTTCTACAGTAAGATCCCTGAAGATATATTAAGCTTGCTTGAAACGCGGTTCAAAAAATTTGTAAACTACTCTTTGTGCCAAAAGGGCCACTATAACACGAAGGATTATTTAGATGACAATGATATCTGTAATCAAAGCCAGTGCAATGGACGAGTTCCATGTTTTATAATAATTATAGAAACTCTGTTAATTAAGGACATTGAAAAAGCTAAGTTTGGAGCTTTTTTGTCCATTTTCTCTCTAAAATGATCTAGATTTGGAAACGGACACCTAGTTTAAATTGTAACATTCATTAACTCGCAGTTTCTATGCTACTTTGAATAAAACCTTTTTGGTTTGATCTGATATGGTAACTAAGCAAAGACACCAATAATTATGGAAATACACTTCTTAAACCAGGGCTATTTGTACAAACGTGTTGCGGCCCCCAGCGGGAATCGAACCCTTGATCTCCGGAATGGTAATCGGATGTGATAGCATCGGAGCAGGATAGTGTTTCTTAATGATTCGCGATACTCATCGTCATCGTCAGGCTATACTAGTCCACTGCTGGACATAGCCCTACTCATACATAATTAAAACATAACGGATCTAAGCGCGATTAACGTGCAGTATTCCCGAGACCTCGGCAACTGTAACACTGCCGAAACGTCAGGAAATAAGGTAACTACGTTTTACCTAACTAATAATCGCGACTAGACCCGTTTAATATATAACTATACCGCAGGATGCTTTTTTCTTCGTGCTGTCTCTGTATCATTGTTTTCTGTTGTACACTGTACAGGAATATTCTCGTTTTTTATTACCAAGCACTTCTCACAATTCCTTAAAAGACTTCTCAGCGCAAGTTTAAATAATCTATTGTAAAGGGAAATATCTAATCACATACTATTTGAACTGTCTCTGAGGACTGTTTTAGAGAAATCGTGTTTTAATTCATAACACCGCACCTATATCTCCGGAAAAGGCAATATCACTTGAGACACGGGTTTTCATACAATGTTCTTAAAATTCACTTAACAAAATCGAAGTCAGCACCGCTCAAATGTAAGGCAACTGTTTAAGATGCTTCGGTGTGCTAAGTAGTGCTAACTGACTAACCAATAGAAAAAAATCGTAACTGGTTTTATACGTTTTTATATGTTAAAGTAAACATAGGAAATCTTAACAAATTGAAAAACTTATTTAGAGGCTAAAAATTTCACCCATGCCGGGATTCGAACCCGCAACCTCTGGCTATCCGTACCAGCGCTCTACCAATTGAGCCAATGGGCGACTCACGGAATCAGTGAAATTTCGAACCTCTTTACAATATTCTCTGTATTACGTACAGGCAGCGACATCTGACTTAAGCAAATTGCATTACTTACAGCCCCGACTACCTACTTTGCAGTTAGGTTTAAAATCAGAACGATATCACTGTACCCACATGATTACACTATTTTTATTTTTAATGCACTAACCCGTGCTAAGGAACAAATTGAAAAACTTATTTAGAGGCTAAAAATTTCACCCATGCCGGGATTCGAACCCGCAACCTCTGGCTATCCGTACCAGCGCTCTACCAATTGAGCCAATGGGCGACTCACGGCATCAGTGAAATTTCGAACCTCTTTACAATATTCTCTGTATTATGTAAGTTTTTCAATTTGTTCCTTAGCACGGGTTAGTGCATTAAAAATAAAAATAGTGTAATCATGTGGGTACAGTGATATCGTTCTGATGTTAAACCTAACTGCAAAGTAGGTAGTCGGGGCTGTAAGTAATGCAATTTGCTTAAGTCAGATGTCGCTGCCTGTACGTAATACAGAGAATATTGTAAAGAGGTTCGAAATTTCACTGATGCCGTGAGTCGCCCATTGGCTCAATTGGTAGAGCGCTGGTACGGATAGCCAGAGGTTGCGGGTTCGAATCCCGGCATGGGTGAAATTTTTAGCCTCTAAATAAGTTTTTAAATTTGTTCCTTAGCACGGGTTAGTGCATTAAAAATAAAAATAGTGTAATCATGTGGGTACAGTGATATCGTTCTGATGTTAAACCTAACTGCAAAGTAGGTAGTCGGGGCTGTAAGTAATGCAATTTGCTTAAGTCAGATGTCGCTGCCTGTACGTAATACAGAGAATATTGTAAAGAGGTTCGAAATTTCACTGATGCCGTAAGTCGCCCATTGGCTCAATTGGTAGAGCGCTGGTACGGATAGCCAGAGGTTGCGGGTTCGAATCCTGGCATGGGAAAAAATTTTTAGCCTCTAAATAAGTTTTTCAATTTGTTCCTTAGCACGGGTTAGTGCATTAAAAATAAAAATAGTGTAATCATGTGGGTACAGTGATATCGTTCTGATGTTAAACCTAACTGCAAAGTAGGTAGTCGGGGCTGTAAGTAATGCAATTTGCTTAAGTCAGATGTCGCTGCCTGTACGTAATACAGAGAATATTGTAAAGAGGTTCGAAATTTCACTGATGCCGTGAGTCGCCCATTGGCTCAATTGGTAGAGCGCTGGTACGGATAGCCAGAGGTTGCGGGTTCGAATCCCGGCATGGGTGAAATTTTTAGCCTCTAAATAAGTTTTTCAATTTGTTCCTTAGCACGGGTTAGTGCATTAAAAATAAAAATAGTGAAATCTTAACAACTTTTGCAACTATTTTTAGAACCTCCAGTCCAGATTCTAGCCTAGAACTAAATCAGAACGTTTTTGCGCAAATTGATGACGGTTCCTGGTTGTTGATTATACTCGTAGGTTCTAAAAATGGTTGTCATAATGCTTAAGATTTCTCATGATCACTTTTAGATAAAAACGTATTATGAAACAAGTTACGATCTTTTTCTATTGGTGGCGGTAGTTAGCACCACGAAGCGCCTTAACACACTGAGCTACCACCGCTCTGGAGAAATGGAGAACAGGTATTTATCTACAGAAGCGACGAGCAGAAAGAGGGTCTTGATTGAACAAAAGATCGTTACTGATTTGATTTGATCAGCGTTACTTTGATGAGATCGTGGGTACTTTATCAGAATAATCGAGTCTAACAAAGACTTTCTTAAAAATGTCATGGAGACAAGTTCCTTTGAAAGTGTAGGAGATTACTTTTAAAACTTATTATATTGATAAAATATCAACCCTTTGTATGTCCCCACTGCTAAGGCACGGGTCACTTCCTGCATCGCGGGAAGGTTAGGTCATACTCCATCACGGTGCCAAGTACGTGTTGGTGGAGGGTTGTAAGACAGTAGCGGGCCTTACTGTCAGAAGTTATCAAGCCGCCCATAAAGCTTCTGAAATGGCTTTACGACTGCCATTACATGACAGCCGGCACCAACGGGTTAGCGTGCCTTGCAAAGCACCGAAGCGCTCGGAAAAAATGCCATTAGCGGTAGTCACGGGATGGTAACTCATCCAGCAACTGACCGCGCCTGTTGTTGCATAACCCAAGTGAATGATTCCAATCAATGGGTTCCACTTCCAAGGCCACTAGCGTTTCGCGCTTAGACCCATTTAATATATAACTATGTAGAAGAAGTCCAGGGGCATTATAACGTAAGTATCCACTGAGTTGCGTGACGTTGATTTTTACTTTTTTTAAGCTACTCCGGCTGTCAGATGCATAAATTTTTTGACACTTTGGAGTTGAATGCTTCACTCGATAGAGTGGAATGCTACGTAATAGGAGAGCTGTTCTGGCGCACTGAGGTTCCGTATACAGGGTTGTTTTCGCGCTGAACTTTCAAATCCTACTCCTTCGCACCTATTTAAATTTTTACTCCTACCGACCATCCTACAAGCCTTATTCAAATAAGTTAATACCGAGCCTCCCCAAACGCATCGCTAACACAACAAAATAATAGCCGACATCTAATCTCATATTTGCAAACGTAATACTTTTTGTGTTAGCAAAAAATAATGAGGTTACAAACAGAAAGTAGCTGCTTGGATATTTTCCCAGCCTTATTTGCGCTATGCAGGTTCATAGGAATATTATAATTCTAACCTTTACATCTACGTAATGATACGCTTTATACAGTATGACCTACACCCACACTAGGTGAAGAAACCATTCGGTTCATTTTCAAATTTACTTACATCTTCGGATTTGTAGAAATCAGTATCAACCCATGTATGTCCCACAGTGCTGAGGCATGGGTCTCTTCCTGCATCGCAGGATGATTAGGCCATACTCCACCACGGGGGCCAAGTCCGGGTTCGTGGAGGATTGTAAGACAGTGGCGGGCCTTACTGTCCTGCAGTACTTGGGACATTATTTTTTAGATGGATTAGCCTTGTCCAGCATCTATTCTACCCTGATAGATTAGTCGGCCTAGCCGAGGGCTTACGGATATTGCTATATTACGACCGAATTCGAAATCAATGTCGGAACTAAAATCAGAATCGATATAGGAACTGGAATCAGAATCGGAGGCAGAGGTAGAATCATGTGACGGAGGCAGTAGTGGAATTCCCGACCTTTTGGAATCCGAGTAAAAGCTCCGCAACACCCCTGGTTTGTATAGTATACTAGCTGACCCAGCGAACTTCGTACCGCCTTACAGTCGATTCTTTAATTTTTCTCTCCGTAAGAACCATCCTCGTACTTCAAGGAATATTCTAAAAAAAAATTATCGAATTCGGTTCAGCTGATCTTGAGATTTGCGCTTACCAACACATTCGGGGATTCATTTTTATATTATAGAGATTTAAAAACCTATTTAGAGGCTAAAAATTTCACCCATGCCGGGATTCGAACCCGCAACCTCTGGCTATCCGTACCAGCGCTCTACCAATTGAGCCAATGGGCGACTCACGGCATCAGTGAAATTTCGAACCTCTTTACAATATTCTCTGTATTACGTACAAGAGGTTCCCGGCATGGATGGAATTTTTAGCCTCTAAATGGGTTTTAAGGATTGTCCTTAGCACGGGTTAGTGCATTAAAAATAAAAATAGTATAATCACATAAATATTTTTACCTCGTTTTAATCATGCCACCAACTCTTACTTTATCAAAATATGCCTAGATATCATTCTCAGTCGCCCATTAGCTCAGTTGGAAAGAGCGCTGGCACGGATAGCCAGAGGTCGCGGGTTCGAATCCCGGCATGGGTGGAATTTTTAGCCTCTAAATGGGTTTTTAGAATATTTATGTGACTTAGAAATGAGTGTTTCCGACTATAATACATAAATATGATATGTAAAATTAATGCTTCGCTCTACAATTTTACTGTTTATAACTTTACATGAGTATCTTTAGAACTAGTAGTTTTAACTTAAAATAATGACAACCTTTGCGGCGGAGCGGTAGCGCATCTCCCAACCATGCATGAGGTCCCGGGTTCGAACCCCGGCTACGGACAAAAATAACCCCAGGGTCTTGAATATTTACATGTTTGTGATGTCGTTGTTTCTGGTTCCCAATACACAGGGTATCCTGGTGTGGGGCCAGAAGCGATGTATGTGCCTGTATGTAAATGTAAGTGTGTAAAATGTTATGTCAACTTTAAAATCAATAGTAGATCTATGTGTGTTGTACTTCGGTATGTGTACGTCGGGTAAATTAAACAGCACGTTTTCTCTTGTTAAAGTTCACAGAGCTCGATAAAATAGCCTTATTTTTAGGAACACGATTCCACTAAAACATTTCTCAAGTCGTTTTATTTAGGTTACGTCTTTTACTTATAAAATCTCCACCACAAACTATTTTTGGAGTGTTTTGAGGAATTGTATTTTTAATAAGGCAGTGAAACTTTAGAGAACCTTTTCGCTATGGAGCTGTTTGCTAATTTAAAGCGACAGAACGCTTCTCTTATGTTACATGTATTTTTATTTCGGGTTTTTATTTTTGAGCTTTGTGCTTCAACACAGGCGGGTAAAAAGAAATTAGAGTATAAGCCTTTTCACGGACTTGAAACTTTTCTAAAGTATCAACTTTCTTTGATAAGGGATAAGGGGACCGGAGGGCTGGCGCATACCTCGGCCAGAGGGTAAGTCTGGCCATCCAAAGGGGGAATGTTGCCAGCATTCTGGGCTCCCAGCCGAGGGACACCGACCTTAGGAAGTGTTTCATTTGTAAATTATAGGTATTAATTTTTATTATTACTTTATGTTAATTAGATTTTAGTTTAGTTATTAATTTAGTATTACTTTAGATGTTTTGTTTAAATAATTAGTAATATGTTGTCCCGACGATTAACTTTCTTTGCGAAAAGTATTTTTAAGTTTTAAGCAAGGGAAGACCTCAACGTCCTATGCATACTGGGCGGCTGGTAAAGTTTCCCGCATATCTTTTGCAAATTAAAGCATAACCCACGTTTTTCATGAGAATTTGCGCTTTTCCTCTTATTCTACTTAAAAAACCTGCACGTACAGTCAACCTGTACGTTTTTATTGCCATGTGTCGTCCTTAAAGTAACTGATAAAGAGGTACACACACTGTATACATCGTATAGTTCTGTCTCTTTCTATCAAACATTTTGTATATTCAGTAGAATAATTTTTCTTTAGAAAAGATTTCCTTTAATACTTTCAAAGAGGTATGAAATTATTATGAAACTTCCAAGTCAGCCCCAGCGAGTATGCGAAGCAGCAGAAAAAGTTTGCAACTTTGCAAACTCTGTGAGTATTATCGAAAAGGTTTTATGATTGAAAGCAAGGCGTGGCAATAAAGTCTTTTAAAATTTTTTTGGTGAAGATGTTATTGGTAGTTTCAATGAATCGCGACCGCATACTCGTACACTAAGTTATACATTTGTAACGTGTCTTATCACGACTTTATTAGGTATCGATATCAACCCTTGTATGTCCCCACTGCTGGGGCACGGGTCTCTTCCTGCATCGCGGGAAGGCTAGTCCATACTCCACTACGGGGGCCAAGTCGGGGTTGGTGGAGGATTTTAAGACAGTGGCCGGCCTTACTGCCTGTTTATTAAGTATATAGGGAACAGCGGGTGATCGTGCTCTTCCACTATAAAGGGAAATTTCCCGCCAGGCAGATCGTATGCCTGGGGACGGCCGGTCCGACTGTTGTTAGTCAGACGTTATATTTATGGTATGTCATGTGAAACACTTTGATTGCGCGATGCAGGGATGTTGGAGTTTGTAGTGCGCGCGCAGAGTTGACATGTGCTCGCCTCAGGTATAAAACTTTTTTTTATATAAGAGTGACGGTAGCCTAGTGGGTAGAACGATGGACTGGGAAGTGAGAGACCCAGGTTCGATTCCCAGTGCGGGCATGAACCAATGACTTTGTTTTCTAAGTTATGTACATTTGTGAATTTATAGTAGCAATACCACTCGCTAACTGTGAAGGAAAACATCATGAGGAAACCTGAGTGTCGACTGGGGTGTTCAAATATCTCGCCGGTGGAAATTGCCAATCCTCGGTATGTGGGATGTTTTTAGACTACATAAATAGTACATTATTGCAAAGGCAGCGAAATAGGCAATTGCAGGTCGAGTATGAGTTTATGAGAATACGAGACCGGCAATTGCCATTTCGGCCGAGACATATACAGTGCTTTTCTTAAAAAAACGCAAGGAAATAAAAAGGGCCTTTTACATAGTAACAAATTTAATTTATTATTAACCAAATAACAACGAACTCCGCTTTATCATCATTTTTTTTTACAGTTTGAGCCGGAAGGTAAATGCATGTGTGGCTATGCAGCCACGAGAACGCGATGTGTAGAGTTCTAAATTCAAACAGCACACCGTTCCATACAGCATTGCCGGTGCGCTCTTCGTTCCAAATTCAAAGAATGCGCCGGGAAGTGATTTTAGTTTTTCAGTCTACGTAAATATGATACTTGGCGTGTTCTTTATTCAAAAGTAATGATAATATTTCCCCGCATGTTTAAGAAAAATATATATAAGACCAGCTGCAGGCAGGGCACAGGCCTTCTCCCAGAGAGAGAGAGAGAGAGAGAGTATAAAAAAAGTTTTTCAAATATAATCGCGATTAGACACGCTAAAGCTATCGGCAGGTACTTGTCATCGTAGTGTTTATTTCGTGGCAGACATTTGATGCTATGTAGGTAACTAACAAACTAATACGAGGTAAGTACACCCCTGTTTCTCCTAAACTAAGAATATATCCGCCTCGTTGAACTTGCAGTATCACGACTGATTATCATGCCGTAGGTCGTGTATTCGATTACCACTGGGGATCGCCGTAGATTTGTGGAATTGGCCTCAATCTGGATGCATTTCCATATTTGTGATGTCTTTGCCTGGTTACCAACGCACAGAGGATCCTAGTTTGGTACCAGAACAAGAAGTTGTGTGGAGGTTATTATTAACTACTATCTGACCCAGCGAACTTCGTACCGCCTAACAGTCGATTATTTTTTTTCTATCCGTAACAACCAGCCTCGTACTTCAAGGAATATTCTAAAAAAATAATTAGCGAAATCGGTTCAGCTGCTCTCAAGATTTGCGCTTACCAACACATTCGACGTTTCATTTTCATATTAGAGACTAGCTGACCCCGCGAACTTCAACCCGCCTAATAGACGCTTTTTTCTCTGTAAGAACCATCCTTACTTCAAGAAATAGTCTGAAAAAAGAATTAGCGAAATCGGTTCTGCTGCTCTCGAGATTTGCGCTTACCAACACATTCAGCCATTCATTTTTATATTATAGATAGAGGTCTACTGTTAACAACTATCAGTTGGCCAAAATGCATAGAAAATGTTCATGTAGTGTCGTGACTCCTGGATTACGCAACATTTTCACGTGATATTTCAAATAAAATACAACGTTATTACTGTACCTTTGGGTATTAAACGCATTGTCAGTTGTCATGTCGGTATCTGATGACGGCCACCTGCGAACAAAAGACAATATTTATTTAAAAATGAAACAGTCATTTTTATTTACCCAATGCACAGACATTTTCACCTAAAACAGTTTTCTATCAAGCGCATGTTCTGAAATTCTACCACTACGTCCTAATAGAATTTAAAAACAGAACCAATAATACATTTTCAAGAGGGAAAGTGTAGCTTGCAATTGAACGTTTTCTGACAACTCTTCACACAGGGTGTCACAAAATCTCTTCATCTACTCGACAATACGAACAACATTTACTACGGAGCAAACTTCTCATAGTAGATTTTATCGAGAAAAAAATCTGCTGTTCGGTCCGTTAAGTCACCGTCCTGCGGCATTAAGGAGCTCCATGCAGTAAAGCTAGCGCCACCAAAGGAAAAAATAATGTTTTTTTTTAAATATAGATCGTGTATCGAAAAAATGTCAATACAGTCTCTAGGTCCAGCGAGAACAGCATTCTAGGAACCCCGTCAAAAATAAAAAGTAAAAAAAAATTGCCAAAATTAATTTGTTCTCGTTCCGTGCTAGAGGATGCTGGTTTTTTTTAGTTAAATTAATTTTATTTCTTGGCCTTTGTAGCTAAGAAAATAAAACTTATAACCTGTGCGTTGCTGTGGGACGAATAGGCTGCATATAATTATGAAATTGCATGGCACAGCCGATATTTTTACAACTTTAAAGTAAAACTACGAAATAAAAAAAAAAACAGTTGTTACATACTAGAGTCACTTGAGTTGAGCTCGTTAGAATTTTAATTATTGACGAATATAACCCACCGTTTTCGGATGTACACGGTTTTTTTTTTACATCCTGTATATACCTAAAACTTGTTTATTAGAAATGCCACTGTAAAAATCCATCATACCTGATATGATTTTTTGCACCTAACAAAATGTACCGTATGAAGTGCTTGGAATCCCATACTTTAAAAACCTATTTAGAGGCTATAAATTCCACCCATGCCGGGATTCGAACCCGCGACCGCTGGCTATCCGTGCCAGCGCTCTATCCAACTGAGCTAATGGGCGACTCACCGGCTTAGCACGGGTTAGTGCATTAAAAATAAAAAAAAGGTATAATCCCATATTTTATTCAGCACAGAAAAGGGCCGCCCTTAAAATATTTCAAGTGAATCTACAGACGTCCAATGAATAACAAGTAGTTTTTGTTTTGGAAGGTAGCTCTTGTCAGGTGAAGCACAAAGGAAATTTCTATCAAACAATCAGTTTTAAGATAAGATAAGAATATTCTTTATTGTACACACCAGAAATTACAGAGACAACAGTTACAAAACAAAAGGTACAATTGGCGGCCTTATTGCTGATAGCAATTTCTTCCAGGCAACCTTAAATCGGAAAGATTGCTGAAGGAGAAATTATTCACTTGATCGTAGGTTACATAGATTTTACAATAGAGTTATAGACCAACTATGCTTTACTCATATGAGTGCGTATTTTTGTATATGTTATTATTACACTCTTCTTACAAACTACATTATCATGCCATCCATTACTGCTACATATTAATATAATTTCAGCTGATGGTTCTCATAATCTTCGCGTTTTTTCTTTCTATTTAATTCGTGGGCTGGCCATATCTCGCGAAGAACCGACAACCGTTGGAGTAAACGTGTTCTTGAGTGGAGACCGCGACTCGGCAAACGTAGTGTAGGACGCCCTCCGAAAAACTGCCGGCAAATGCTGGTTGCAGCAAGTTGAAGACAGGGCGCTATGGCGCTCATTAGGGGAGGCCTATGTCCAGCAGTCGACTAATATATAGCCCGAAGAAGAAGAAGAATTCGTGGTTAAGCTCGACGATTTCTTCGAGAAACTCACTTGTTACGTAGTAAGCTTGCATTGTCATTCTTCACTTTAGTAGGGCTTCATCACGATGTTTTCCTTCACGTCAGTAAGCGGTATTGCTAATAATCACAAATGTAACTTATAAAACAACCATCGGTACATGGATTTGAATCCACGACGTGGATGAACTTTGGATATGAACTTGGACTTTGAATTCACATCCAGAGTTCTACCAATGGCCTGCCACCGCTCTGTAAGGTGAATACACAGGGCAATACTAAACGTCATTGAGATGAAACATTGGGAAATTATGCCGTAAATTTAAGAGCCTGGCATCTCACGAGGCTATTCCTATACAAAGGCAGTTTAGTTTCAATTTATGAACGTTACGAGATCGCCTACGAACTTTGCCTATATGTTGAGAGCACATTATATTGTATAATCTGTCTTAAAATTTGCAAATAAACTGATGAGAAAGAATTTGACCCTGGTGAAAAGTTTACTTAGATAAATAACTACCACACATAGTAACTTGTCCTGGGGGGCGAGTCTCCAAAATGCAGAGTTGTTCAATAGTGTCGTATTAGTTCGGTAATGGCGTCTCATTCACACTATCGGTAGCCTAGTAACCAATCGCAGTGAAATTGTACAACCTGTGATACTTGACTCGGTGCCTCGCACGATTCGATCTCCTTCGCGAGAGATGCCCAGTTAATTTGCGCGGCTTATACCCCTGGAATGACATTCCATTGTCGTGCTTATAACATTCTGTTGGAAAACTATGTAAGTTTTAAAAACCTATTTAGAGGCTAAAAATTCTACCCACGCCGGAACTCGAACCACCCATGCCGGGATTCGAACCCGCGACCTCTGGCTAACCGTGCCAGCGCTCTCCCAACTGAGCTAATCCCAACTGAGGCATCAGCGAAATATAGAGAATATTGTAAAGAGGTTCGAAATTTCGCTGATGCCGCTACTTGCCCATTAGCTCAGTTGGAAGAGCGCTGCGGGCACGGTTAGCCGGAGGTCGCGGGTTCGAGTCCCGGCATGTGAGGAATTTTTAGCCTCTAAATAGGTTTTTAAAATTGTCCTTAGCCCGGGTTAGTACATAAAAAAAAAAAAGAATATAGAAGTTATCAAGCCGCCATTATAAAGCCTCTGATATGGCTTATCGACTGTCATTACAGTCATGACAAACGGGACCAATGGCCTAACGTGCGTTACGAAGCACGGAAGCGCTCGGAAAAATGCCACTAGCGGTAGTCACGTGATTGTCACCCATCCTGCACCTGACCGCGTCTGTTGTTGCTTAACTCAAGTGATTGGTTCCAATCACTCGGTTCGACTAGGCCACGAGCGCTTGGTGTGTGTAGCTTTTTGTGTGTAGGCCGATAAAAGTAAGTAATTTATTTTTATCAAGGACCTCATTTCGCTCGCCACAGTGCGGACAAAAAAAGATTTGCCTCAAATGTGCTTGGCTTAGTGAGGGATTATTAGAGGCCCGTCGCTGGGCAAAAACCACAAATTGAGGATCCAATGAGTTCAGTGGCTTTTCTCGCCGTATTTTTTTTTATTCTACTTTTAGAATTATTATTAACAAATATATATTGCGAATGAGTGGAAGGCTTGGTAAGGGTCGTCCCAGGCGGACATACATCGACCAGCCAGGGGATGCATTTGCAAAGGGAAAGATAAAAAGTACCCGGGACCGGTGTGCGTGCATGCAACGACTTATGAACGTTGATGAAGCGAAGGTGATCTGTCAGGATCGTGGCAAGTGGCAGTCCCTGGTCTCTGCATACCCCTCTGGGATACTGGCGTGAGGTTATGTATGTATGTATGTATGTATGTATGTATGTATGTATGTATGTATGTATGTATGTATGTATGTATGTATGTATGTATGTATGTATGTATGTATGTATGTATGTATGTATGTATGTATGTATGTATGTATGTATGTATGTATGTATGTATGTATGTATGTATGTATGTAACCTAACCGTAACGGGTTCCAACCACCTGGTTACGATGACGGGGAGTCGCTGGATGCGAAGGCACAAGATCGGGAAGCTTGGAAAACCATGGGGGATGCCTATGTCCTGCAGTGGGCGTCAGATGTCTGATGATGATGTTCATAAGGACCGCCACTGTCTTACAATCTTCCACCTACCCGGACTTGGCCCCCGTGGTGGAGTAAGGCCTAACGTTAAAGTCACCCGTGCCACAGGAGTGGGCACATACATACACAGGGTTGATATCGATATCGATAATGGTGACAATGTGCTTTCCTAAAGTACGCAATTCTTGGAGCACCTCGGTTAGAGTTAGGTAGATAAGTTCTCAGGCATCCGCTGAAAATCAGCGCCGTAGTCCTGCTGCGGCATTAAGCTGCGCGGAAACCTTTTTGGTACCTACCTACTTTGTAAACTTTAGTTCTATATTAAGCTTAACCTATTGTATTCAATATCTGTAGTACCAAATAAAGATTTTCTACTTTTACTTCTACTTCTAGAAGTGAAAATAAAAAGTTTATTTGTACCCAGCGCCAAGTATTTTACACCAAATATCATATAAAAACAAGTGCTTATTAAATGAATGATAATTGATAACATAGCAAAGAAGACATACGCTATGATTAAGATAATTTTATTTGATCAGGTCTGATACCGGTGTTTTCAGTTGTAACTAACATTTATTTTTTTTAAGACGGCCGCGCGTGTATTCAATAGATACCAAAGATAAATAAATAAATGAACGAACGAACGAACGAACGAACGAAAGAACGAACGAACGAACGAACGAACGAACGAACGAACGAACGAACGAACGAACGAACGAACGAACGAAATAACAAACAAACAAACAAACAAACAAACAAACAAACAAACAAACAAACAAACAAACAAACAAACAAACAAACAAACAAACAAACAAACAAACAAACAAACAAACAAACAAACAAACAAACAAACAAATAAATAAATAAATTAATAAATATTCAAGGACACATTTACACAGATCTCGTTGGCCCTATACTAAGTACAACAAAATGACTTGTGTTTTAGGTGCTAACTCGACGATAGACTTAATACAATAAATACATTGATAAAATCCAAGACCCGAGACAAACTAAAAAAGTTCGTTTCCTAGTTTGACCCGGCCGGGGATCGAACCCGAGATCTTCGGTTTTACAGTCAGCGTGCCAAACCGCTGCGCCACCAAGGCAGTTAAAAAGCTAGAGAGCAGACTACTACTAAAATAAAAAATAACTAAGATGACCACTAAGTCTAGATAATACATTTCCAAAATCTAACGAATACTTTTTTTAGGTAACCTATATTATGTCCTACTGCATGGCACAGGCCTTCTCTCAGACAGAGAAAGTATGGGCTACGTACCACGCGTGCCTACACCGGATTGGCATTTTCAAACGCTGAGGTATTTGCACACCTCAGACACTCATATTTCCTCGCAATCTTTTCATAAATTAATAATGTGTGAATACATAACATAACATTTACATACTGGCACACACATTGCTTCTAGCCTCACACTAGGATACTCTGTGTTGTGGGTAGGTACCAGAAACAGCGACATCACAAACATGTAAACATCCAAGACCTGGGGTGTTTTTTTTTGTCCCCAGCCGGGATTGAACACGGGACCTCTCGCATGGTAGGCAGATGCGCCACCGCTGCGCCACAGAGGTCGTCAGTAATTCGGACTAATTCGAACTCTTTAACCCCGATACCTTGGTAATGACCCACCGACAAAACGTACCACCAAGGTAGGGACATCGAGTTATCAGCGTCGAGATATCGTCATTCGAATTTGAGTACGAGACCCCAGTGGGACGCCCTGTATAATATAGTCGACTGGCAATTGAAATGATTCTCCTCGACCAAATATTATTCGAACAAGAATAACCATTTCAATTGCCGGTCGAATGATTTTATTAACATGGAAGGCCATCAATCCCCTTTATGTCGCCAATGTTTATGTTTATTGTAGCGTCGTTAACACAATTTTGCGCCGGAAATCGCATTGGGCTTATACACGTAATTAGCGCCGCTGAAAAATTTACCAGCGAGAGACTGAATTGATATTATTAGCTGTCATGCCGTTGGTTAGCGAGAAACTGGCCTACGTAAAACTCATTAAATCTATGTTTGTCCTACTAATATTATAAATGTAAAAGTTTGTGAAGATGTTTGGACTTTGTTACTCAATCACGCAATAACGGCTGGACGGAGTTACATGAAACTTGCCATACGATGGGATGCTTTATATCCCTGTGATGCATTCCTGTGGGTCAATATCTTATTATTACCGTAACCTTCTCGTGAAGCCAAACTTATGTTAATCTTTATACATAAAAATGGATTGCTGTTCGATAGTCTCACTAAAAATCGAGAACGGCTGGACCGATTTGGCTGATTTTTGGTCATACTTTTTTGTAAAACTCCAGGAAAGGTTTTAATGGTGAGAAAATATGGAGATATTACGAAAACTTTGGCGATACATTCGCCGGGACAGCTAGTCCTCTTTATATATAAAAATGGATTGCTGTTCGTTAGTCTCACTAAAAATCGAGAACGGCTGGACCGATTTGGCTGATTTTTGGTCATACATTTTTGTAGAACTCCAGGAAAGGTTTTAATGGTGAGAAAATATGGAGATATTACGAAAACTTTGGCGATACATTCGCCGGGACAGCTAGTCCTCTTTATATATAAAAATGGATTGCTGTTCGATAGTCTCACTAAAAATCGAGAACGGCTGGACCGATTTGGCTGATTTTTGGTCATACATTTTTGTAGAACTCCAGGAAAGGTTATAATGGTGAGAACATATGGAGATATTACGAAAACTTTGGCGATACGTTCGCCGGGACAGCTAGTCCTCTTTATATAAAAATGGATTGCTGTTCGTTAGTCTCACTAAAACTCGACAACAACGGCTGGACCGACTTGGCTGATTTTTATTTTTGTGAAACTCCAGGAAAGGTTTAAATGGTAAGAAAATATGGAGATATTACGAAAACTTTGGCGATACGCAGTTCGTTATTTATTGCGTTGCCATGGTAACATTGTCGACTATGGCTGACGATGGCATTAACAACTATGTCTCAATATGCATGACGAAAGATTTTTAATCCTCTTCCATAATATGTAGGTACGAAAGAAGAAAAGCACGACACGTCAAAAATCGTAATTAAAAGTACGAAAGAAGAAAAGCAGGACACGACGCATATTCAAAACACCACAGTCAATATGCTCCACCACGGGGGCCAAGTCCGGGTTGGTGGAGGATTGTAAGACAGTGGCGGGCCTTACCGTAATAAGTTATCTAGCCGCCCATAAGGCCTCTGACATGGCATAACGACTGCCTTTACATGACAGCCAGCACCAACAGCTTAACGTGCCTTACGAAGCACGAAAGCACTTGGAAAAAATGCTACTAGAGGTAGTCACTGGACGGTCACCCATCCAGTACCTGACCGCACCTTTTGTTGCGTAACCCGAGTGATTGATTCCAATCACTCGGTTCCACTAGGCCACGAGCGCTTCGAAAGACATTGCTCGGTCTGTCCCAAATACCGGAAAATGCTATTTTCAGTTACGCTTCTCGTTTTATATTTCAGCTCGTTATTGACGCACGCAAATACAATGACAAAACAAAACATATTGTGTGCAGGTAAATATTAAATATCCCTGCCGGCTATTGGTTTTGGATCAGGGAATTTGTATTATTGTTGAATATAATGGAAACGGTAACAGATGGCAAATTGTACGGTTATGAAAACCACAATTTGTGAAGAAATCATAACTATAGATATCTGCTTGTTGAGAATTTGGATTTCAACTTGTTTTATCTTATGTTGCAGTCAACTCTTAAATGATCGAAACTAGTTATGAGTTAAAAACCTCTTTAGAGGCTAAAAAATCCACTCATGCCGGGATTGGAACCCGCAACCTCTGGCTCTCCGTGCCAGCGCTCTTTCCAACTGAGTTAATGGGCGACTCACCCGCATCAGTGAAATTTCAAACATCTTTACAATATTCTCTGTATTACGTACAGGCAGCGACATTTGGCTGAAGCACCATTGCAGCCCCGAGTACCCACTTTGCAGTTAGGTTTAACATCGGAATGATATCGCTGTACCCATATGATTATAATATTTTTCTATTGTTATTACAATAGGACTTTAATATTATTATATTACAATTTTACTTCATTTTGGTTGGATATCCAACAATGTCGAGTTGGTTTTCGGTCTTACATGTTCAACCTAACACGCTCCTTCGCGCTCAGCTACGCTCTGCGCTTCGTCGCACCTATATTTTTATTGTCGCAGATCAGAAGCTTTGACTAAAGTATAATGATATCCCTAATTGGGTATTTTTCTAAAAAATTAAGTTCTGTTTTTATTTTTTTTTCGAGAAAAAAGGTTAATTTGCTAGTCTGGGCAGAATATTTCAATTTGTGCTGATTTATTTTAAAACGAAAACAAAAGAACCAGAGTCTTCGATACCGGACGTACGTCATGCACGGAAGCACGTCATCAAATGAGATCCTTTGAGCTTACAGTTTCTACTGATATTATGTTCCGATACAAGAACTCTTAAAATAAACAAAACTAAATGCTTATTTGTACATACGCCTTTGTATGAAATACTATGTGTTTCGTGCAATAAAGAATTTAATAATAACAACTTGTGCAAACTATTTTGATTATTTTTCCGAAAAATCGAGATGCCAATATGTTTGCTCTTTATATAGAAAATATTGAACCTTCTAAAAAAGATGGAATTACACGAAACCGCCGTCAACCGATAAAGCGAAAGACATCTGTTAGGATCGTAGCAGGTGGTTATTTTTCTTTGGAATTCATTATTTAAATCGTATTTTCTATGTGCCTATAAACGTGTACACAAGCTTACTCTCAGAGAGAGTGGGCTTATTACCACGCGTGCCCACCGCGGTTGGCAATTTCAAGCGCTGTGGTTGTATAACACTTCAGTAACTCAGCGTTCTTCAAAGTTAGCGAGTGTAATAATTGACAGATACTTATAAACTTCCACTTTGAAACTACGGCCTATCCCATAATAGTTTTTATCATTATCTAAATACTGGTTCAGTTCAGTGTAGCACAATGTCACATATTGTTGGAATCGAATTGGCATATAATAACCATTCAGTACCTAGAATTCACTTTAATATTGTGTTAATATTACCTCATCGTCAGGCTATACTAGTCCACTGCTGGACATAGCCCTCCCCTAAAGAGCGCCACGTTGTGATATCATAGGGGGTAATGCCCATAATCCCCACGCGGGGCATGCGGGTTGGAGATCGCAGTTCGGTGGAATTGTACTGCAGGGGGCGCTGCTGCCCACCCCCCGGTTTGTGTCCCTTAGTCGCCTTTTACGACACCCGCGGGAAGAATTGGGTTGGTTAATATTACCTATTAATGTAATAATACAAAGTCCTCGAAAGTTTTCCACAGCCAGTCTGCTCGAAAGGAAACGAGCAAAAAGGAAATAATAACTAAATATTTTTAATCTATTTCCGTCTCTTTGTATGTGGGAAGAGCTTTAGCATCGGTTGATTGAACCTCGCTACTAGACTTATTTCAATAACTGGGAGCCGATACTAGCCCATGCGAATTGAAAGCGTAGACACAACATATTCGGAGGATTAGACATTTGTCACATAAAAATAAGACAAGATAACTCGACATAGTCATTAGACATTTTTATTTTCTCATTCGAATTCAATGTAGCATGGAATTCAGAATACAGATTTTGGCTGTCGCTCGACTTTTTATGTAGAATTCAAGTCATACGCCTTAGAGTCGTACACGAATTATTTGCTAATAAAGTGAGAATTAGCGAGCCGAAGTGGCAATGGGCTGGCCATATCTCGCGAAGAACCGACAACCGTTGGAGTAAACGTATTCTTGAGTGGAGACCGCGACCCGGCAAACGCAGTATAGGATGCCCTTCGACCAGGTGGGATGGCGATCTGCGAAAATTGCCGGCAGATGCTGGATGCGGCAAGCTGAAGATAGGGCGCTATGGCGCTCATTATGGGAGGGCTATGTCCAACGGTGGACTACATAATATAGCCTAAAGAAGAAGAAGAGAATGAGAATTGGCTCCAAGATGTAGCGTGGAATGAGCCGTTTTCAGCACAATTCGATATCCTTTATATGCCCCCACTGATGGGGTACGGGTCTCTTCCTGTATGGCAGGAAGGTTAGGCCATACTCCACCACGGGGCCAAGTCCGGGTTGGTGGAATAATGTAAGACAGTGGCGGGCCTTACTGTCAGAAGTTATGAAGCCGCACATAAGGCCTCTGACATGGCTTAACGACTGCAATTACATGACAGCCGGCACCAACGGCTTAACGTGCCTTCCGAAGCACGGAAGCACTTGGAAAAAATGCCACTAGCGGTAGTCACGAGATGGTCACCCCATCTAGTACCTGACCGCGCCTGCCGTTGCTTAACCCAAGTGATTGATTCCAATTACTCAGTTCCGCTAGGCCACGAGCGCTTTGAGCGTTTCAGCACAATATCGCAAAGCAATTCATAGATGACGTTACAGGCGTGGCCATAGAAGAACCGGAATACAGCTGTCAAAATTAATCTGCGCTTAGCAAAATTTGACAGACGTGTCCGTGTTCTTGTATGTGCACGCCAATGAGCATCATCTAGTGTTTTTTGAATTTCTGCTGAAAAGGCTCTTCTTCTTCTTCAAGCTATATTAGTCCACTGCTGGACACAGCCCTCCCCCAATGAACGTCATTGCGCAAAGTTGTGCCATCATTGGGGGGTAATGCCCATAATCCCCACGCTGGGCATGAAAAAAAGGGCTCATTCAAATGAAATTAATAAAAAACTCTCGATGAAAATAAAAAAAAACAACTATTACTTGTAAAAGTATTAAAAAAGGCCGGGAAACATTAACAGGCAGGAGCTCGCCTTCAATTTCATGTATTAAGCTATTTTTGTCCCAAATTATGAGAATTAAGTTTGAAGTTTAAGAGAATTAAGAAAGAAAATATAAAATAAATACCATAGCGGTAGTCACGGGATGGTCACCCATCCTACATCTGACCGCTCTCGTTGTTGCTTAACTCAAGTTATTGATTCCAACCACTCGGTTCGACTAGGCACGGACGCTTCGTTCGACTAGGCCACGAAAGCTTCGTTCGACTAGGCCACGAACGCTTCGACTACACTATTTTGTTTTTTATAAAACGGCCTATTCCAAAAATATATCGCCTCAAACTCGAATCTGTGAGAACCATTAGTACAGTCTGTTAGCTTTTAGAATACCTCGGCTACTGTCGGAAGCGCTCGTGGCCTAGGTGAACCGAGTGATTGGAATCAATCACTTGGTTAAGCAACAACAGGTGCGGTCAGGTACGGGATGGGTGAGCGCCCCGTGACTACCACTAGTGGCATTTTTCCGAGCGCTTCCGTGCTTCGCAAAGCACGTTAAGCCGTTTGTGCCGGCTGTCATATAATGGCAGTCGTTAAGCCATGTCAGAGGCCTTATGGGCGGCTTGATAACTTCTGACGGTAAGGCCCGCCACTGTCTAATAATCCTCCGCCAACCCGGACTTAGTCGAAGAGACCCGTGCCCGAACAGTGGGGACATACAAGGGTTGATAACGAACGAACTATCGGATAGAATCGGATATATTCGTGTAATAGAAATATCGGAACTAATATGCCACTTATACACTTATGCAGAGCATGAAGTAGTATTACACTCGTATGCTGATGCAAGACTGATCCGCGGTAAGAGCTGGGAAATGGAGTTGTAGGACCTGGATTCTGTTAGTCCCATTTATAAAACAAATGAAAGATATACTCGTACAATACACACGATTTATTTACCTAACGAAATTTCTTACAGCGTGGAATGAAGACAGAATATTTGAAGACACCCAACATCCAAAGCCGATAATGAAGTAAACGCAATAAGAGGATTTGGCTCGTCTCTCCTTTTGGCTACTTACATATGTGCATACGAAACGTGGTAACGAAATCATGTTATGTTAAATAGAGGCTGGTGGCTTTTCGTTGGTATCATGAATCGTGTTGGCCTGTAGTAGGTACCTAGATTACCATACTAAATATAATTGTAATTCTTTCTTTCTGGTTCTCCATTAAAAAAACTCTAAACTTATTCCCGGGACTTCGTACAACAACCGGGCACAAAAGAATTATTTTCAGGCATGGCCTAAAAATAATTATTTTGTGCCCGGTTGTTGTAATTAAAAAAAAACCTGTCGAATTATCAAATCAAATACAACAAATTAAAATGTCATGAAATTGGTCGGTTCTCAAATTATAAGTTTTCGAAGGAAATCGATTTTTTTAATATATTAGAAGAAAAGAGATGGAGATATATCTATCTTTATTAATTTATTCACTGATAGTCGATAGCGCAACGGCAAACAATTGAGTCAAGTATTCTAAAAGGATCAATAATTACACTTTTTTATTTTTAATGCACTAACCCGTGCTAAGGAACAAATTTAAAAACCTATTTAGAGGCTAAAAATTTCACCCATGCCGGGATTCGAACCCGCAACCTCTGGCTATCCGTACCAGCGCTCTACCAATTGAGCCAATGGGCGACTCACGGCATCAGTGAAATTTCGAACCTCTTTACAATATTCTCTGTATTACGTACAGGCAGCGACATCTGACTTAAGCAAATTGCATTACTTACAGCCCCGACCACCTACTTTGCAGTTAGGTTTTAACATCGGAACGATATCACTGTACCCACATGATTACACTTTTTTATTTTTAATGCACTAACCCGTGCTAAGGAACAAATTTAAAAACCTATTTAGAGGCTAAAAATTTCACCCATGCCGGGATTCGAACCCGCAACCTCTGGCTATCCGTATCCGTGAGTCGCCCATTGGCTCAATTGGTAGAGCGCTGGTACGGATAGCCAGAGGTTGCGGGTTCGAATCCCGGCATGGGTGAAATTTTTAGCCTCTAAATAGGTTTTTAAATTTGTTCCTTAGCACGGGTTAGTGCATTAAAAATAAAAAAGTGTAATCATGTGGGTACAGTGATATCGTTCCGATGTTAAAACCTAACTGCAAAGTAGGTGGTCGGGGCTGTAAGTAATGCAATTTGCTTAAGTCAGATGTCGCTGCCTGTACGTAATACAGAGAATATTGTAAAGAGGTTCGAAATTTCACTGATGCCGTGAGTCGCCCATTGGCTCAATTGGTAGAGCGCTGGTACGGATAGCCAGAGGTTGCGGGTTCGAATCCCGGCATGGGTGAAATTTTTAGCCTCTAAATAGGTTTTTAAAAAAGGATCAATAATCTTCGTCTTTGTGGTGTTATACCTCCTTTTTGTAACATTTAAAAAAAATATATAGATTATTAGTTCGTCGGGACCACTCGGACGGGCCAGTGCCTGAAGCATTGTTTTTTAAATGTAGTAGGCTTGCCCAGCCCTACACCAACCTGACAGCTCAGTCGGTCTAGACCACAGGAAAGACAAATCAATGACGTGACAACATTGAATTTTTTTAACATACGTATTTTACTGTCCTAAAGGAAACTAGATACGAAATAAAATAAAAATAATAAAAATAAAAATCACTTTATTTGACACATAGATAAACAAACAATTACATGTTGTACTTACATTCTATACAATATCCAATGGATCATACACTATTTATTTTGGTTAAACTTTTACACAATACAATTCTATGAGCACTAGCGTTTAAACTAGGCCTAGCCTGTATCTTAAACGCTAGTTCCTTCCAGTGTTATAACAAATTGGTTAAGTTATTTGCCATTCGATGTTTATCCAACTTGAGGGTAGAATCTATTCGTAGTTGCAATTGGTTAGACCACAGGAAATGTGAACTTCGACAAAGTTTTTAATCTCGTGGATTTGAAAAATGAATATGAGTTATGATTTTAGTGTCGCTATTATTTAATTATGCCAGCATATTAATTAATGTTGAGATTTTATATATATATTTATATATACATGTATATTTATACAATTAGGTATAATTTTTATACAATTTGAAGGACTGGAGTTAGAAATTTTAAAAGTGCAAATTTTATTACTTTATTTAATATTAACAAACAAGCTTTCTATTTCATTATATTTTTGAGTTTTTAGCCATTCAACCAGTTTTATTTTATATTCATGTATATTCAGGGCATAAATATTTAGGATTTTATTCAGCTTATTGTACAACATTGGGCCCGTACAACATTGGAATTTTTGTATGTAACTTGATTTAATTTGGATAGTGGGACAAACTCTTCGTGTTCGTTTATTTGCGACGGCATGATCATAAATTAATTTTTGGTGTTGATAGATAATAATATTTTTTATATAATATTGTCGGACTGTTAAGACATCGCATTCTGTGTAAAGCTCAGCTGTAGGGTATCTGAATGGTTTAAATTTAATAACTTTGAGTAAGGCACGTTGTGCTCTTTCTATCTTTATAAGATGTGTCTTTCGGGCACAGCCCCATGAACAGATACAGTAAGTCAAGATAGACTCTGCTAGAGCAGTGTACACATTCTTTAATAGTGCGTAATCCGCTACGTGCCTCAGTTTCTTAAAAATATATATAAGTTTCCTTATCCTCTCCGCTAGTAAGTTAATGTGCGGGACCCAAGTTAATTTTTCGTCTAGGAGTACTCCCAGGTATTTAATTGTTTTGGTTCTATCTAGATATGTGCAGTTACATTTATATTTGTTGTTGAGTTGACAGGTGTGTAGTTGAATTTTGAAATTATTTTCCGGCGGCAGAGATCGTACTGTATTTGCAAAGAGAATGAATTTCGTTTTAGTAGTGTTAAGAGTTAATAGATTATGGTTAAGCCATTTTGCTATTTTATTTAATCCAGTTTCGGTATTTGACCTTGCTTCATCCCAAGTTCTACCATGAGAAACAATAGCTGTATCATCCGCAAAAGTGAATAATCTTCCGTTATTTATGTCTAAATCGCACAAGTCGTTGATGTACAATAAAAAGATTGTTGGACCCAATATTCACAGCATACAGCGTCGTTACTGTAGTGATTTGCCAATTTTACCCTTTGTTTCCTACTTTTTAAATAGTCTTTAAATATTTTCAGTGATATCCCTCTAATACCAAGTTGTTCCATCTTTTTTAGTATAATATGGACAGAAACCGTGTCGAAGGCTTTTGCAAGATCCAAAAACACTCCGACACATCTTGCTTATCAATATGGGTGGCAACATATTCTGTAAGTTCCATTACCGCATCTGCTGTAGATCTGCCCGTTATGAAGCCAAATTGATTGCTTGACAGAATATTTTCTTTTTCAAGGTACGATATTAATCTTTTGTTCAAAATTTTTTCTACTATTTTAGACAGAGCTGGTAAAACAGATATGGGGCGATAATTACTGACACAGTTTTTATTTCCTGCTTTGTAAATTGGATGGATGACTGACGTCTTGAATACTTCAGGAAATACACCTGTTTCAATGCACAAATTTGTGATACGGGTCATAACAGGAACTACTGTCACTCTTAGCATTTTCAGAAGCTTTGTAGGGATATCATCCCATCCTGTGGCACTGTTTGAATTTAAGTTCATTAGAATAGCTTCAATTTCCTCTTCGGAGGTTTCTAGCATGGCCATCGAATTTACAGGATTATGGGTACCACAGGAAGCATCGGTAATGTGCAATTTTTGAGCTATAATATTTTCAGCTAGTTCTTTACCAATACTAGTGAAATAGGCAGTGGCTTTGTTGAGAGCATTTTGTGGTGTAGTTTCCGTTTTAAGTAGGTCTATAGGTGCTTCTTTTTTAGTATTTCTGTTTGTTATGCTGTCTACTATCTTCCATTTTAGTTTGGAATTTTTAGCGTGTTTGCTTAGTTGGCTTTTCTCATAATTTCGCTTTAGACGCTTTAACAAATCGTTGCAATAGTTTTTATATCTTTTATATGTCATTTGTAGAACAATATTATTAGTTTCTTTCTTACTTTTAATATGCAGTCTATCCCGATTCTTTATACACCTAACCAGGCCAGGAGTTATCCAAGGCTTTATACAGCTAATAATTCTTCTAGGTGTTATTATTTTAAGAGAATTATTTAATATTGAGGTATGAATCATATCAACAAAGGTTGTTGCTGCATAATTCGGGTTTTGGACATTTATAATATCATTGAAGTCTTTTGACAGTAATTCATTCACAATAGCATGGTAGTTAAGTTTGTTTATAATAAAGTTTTAAGACTTATTTGTTTTGTTTTTGATAGTAATTGAGCTTAAGACAGCGCAATGGTCTGTAATAGGAGCATCTATTACTATTGTAGAAGAATCAAAGGTAGCTTTAATCATAATGTGGTCTATGCAGTGGTTTTCTCTTGTGGGGTACGTATGTCCTAGAAAAATTCCGTGTGATGCTAATAGACTTAGATAGCCTTCCGAGTTGTTGTCTTCGTTGTTAAGTTTGATATCTATGTTTAAGTCACCAGCTACAATTTTTTACATTTTTTATATTGGGTAAGTAATGTGTCTAGGGAAAGAAGAAAAGGATCAATGTTTCTTTGTGACGGTGAATGATAGATACCAATCACAGCTGTATGGTTATCAATTAATAACGCTAAACACGTGGCATCATTAAGTGCGACTTCTTCGACTGAGCAATTTAATCCTTGTTTGGTATACATAACTATCCCGTCATTTTGGTTGCTATGTTCCCTTGTATAGTGCAAATCATAGCTCAATAGAGATGGGAAATTTGTAGTTTTTGAGTTCCATGTTTCTGTTAATATATATATTTCACAGGGAAGATCTAACCTCTTTAAAAATACTTCCAAAGCGTCAAAATTTTTTGTTATACTTCTGATATTCTGTGTAAGGATGTTTAGATTGTGTTTATAATTTGAAGCTAGGATTGATTTGCAGGATTCAACACTACACACATTAGAGGTACCTGGTTGAATCTTATCAATGTTTTTCATCAAATTATCATTATTTATAGAATCGAATTTTACTGATTATTGGTGTGACGAAGCTAAAAACTTGTTTTGTTGGTCTTATAATTATTTTAAAATTTCTTGCGTTCTTTTTTATCTCCGTAATAAAATGTAAAATAAATATTTCTTTGTTGTTAACTTTTAACAATTGCAAATTTTACACGAAATTTTGAAAAGGAAAAAATGAAAAAAGACAAAAAGCTTCTAGTCAAATTTCTGCTCTCAGCGAGATCAGTTGATTCTCATCCTTAATCTCGATGTGGGATGAGTCGGGAGTCTTACGGAGAAACACCTTCCCGTTGCTGGTCCAGCAGAACTTGAAGTTGTGGCTTTTCGCCAGATCTCTGGCCAGGAAGAAGAGTCTGCGTCTTTTACTAGTAAGGGCTTCAAACGACCCATATTTTGTTTATTTTCGGAAATTCGATGATTTTCATTCATAATTTTCTGTTTAAATTTCGTCTTATTCTAAAAGGATGTAACCGCCAAATGACGTCACACATATGGCTTTATAATACCCTTGCCGCCTTTTAAAAACCATTGGAATTAAGGAAAGGAAAAGTAATTTCTCCGACATGAAATTTGAATGAAATTGAAAATGACATCTGTCAGATCAGTTTAATAATTAGGCAACGGTACCTCCTCATTCCACCGTATGTGTGACGTCATCACACAGTCTTTATTTATTTTCTCTAAAATTAAGAAATAATAAAAATTCTAAATATTTTTTACGTAATCAAGATACCAAATCAAGAAACGGTATTTTTAGTTTGCGCGTTGTAAAATATGAAATGTTGTTATTTTGCGTGTGGTATCATTACTACAAAATTGCAGATGTACGTAACAAATAAACATTTCGCATGCAATTTTCCCGCATAAAACCACTTTTCCCAAGTTCAGTGCCCCCGAAGCTTCCTCTGGAGCGAATCTTCCCCCATTGTCTCATTAATGACTATTTGTGTTGTTCCTGAGCGATTGTACCACGTAAATAATGTAACATTAGCGAGTGACGAAGCGACAGGCATTAGAATTATAATGGAGTGTCTTTGCACAAAATGGAATGGTAGTATAAAAGGTTCACTGATTAATTACATCTAAAAACTATTTCTTGTTACGTTTAGGCACGTTAAGCCGTTGGTACCGGCTGTCAATAATGGCAGTCGTTAAGCCATAAATTCTGACAGTGAGGTCACTGTTTTACAATCCTCCACCAACCCGGACTTGGCCCCCGTGGAGGAGTATCGCCTAAACTTCCTGCGATGCAAGAAGAGACTCCGGTTTGACTGGTAGAAAATACAAATAGCATTAAGTCCTCCTTTTGTACATTATCTTTTGTGCTATAAAGAATTAATAATAGTAAGAGACTCGTGTCCCAGCAGTGAGTACTTATATACATAGGGTTGATATCACACACATGCAAACACAATTTCTTGTGAGATCTTTAGGTTTCCGTTAGTAAAGATTTCACGATTTTATCGTGGGTTGCAAAAAGAATGTAGGAAATGACAAACATCGATCCCACAATCGCTACACAATCATATTAAGTAGTAACGGGAAAAAGCTGATTTAAGGATTGTGCAAAAATCAGAAAGTTGGGAGCTCACAAACAAAAGAAGGTAACTAGGGTTTCGAATTGTAGAGGTCAGTGTGGCAAATTATAAATAGCCTTTGGGCGGCAAATATGTAAATCAGTCAACGAATGCCTCCCTCAGATCGATCGCCGTTCCAGCAATTTGATGAAAATCTAACGAATTATTTCAACAAGATGAAATATCATTATGCAGTACATTTATTTTTCGCATTAGTAGGTAGATTAAATTTTTGTTGTCTATTTTGTACACTACTAGGGTTGAGAATAGCAAAAGATACAATTTGTTAGTTTCGAAACTTCGTATTTTTCTTGTAAAAAATGTATTTTTCGAAAAAAAAACCTAATCTTACCCGTATCATACTTTGTCTTTTTGATATTTAACAATTAAAAGGAAAAAAAATCTCATTAATAGAAATTGAATATTACCAATTGTAATTTGTAATGCACTTAATGTAATTCAATTTCTGGGTTGAAATAAAATAAACAGAGTAGGTGTGAACTGATCAAAAATTCTCGTTATTAACTCTTAAAAATTAACTCGTTATTAACAAAACTTTAATTCTTTCGTGTGCAATAAAGTGATATACACGCATAAGCTTAAGCTGCTTGTGGATTAACTGATACAAAAAATAATATGCCCACAGCCACTTCAATATGTTAATCACATATGAGATGTACAACGTAGGACGCCCGACCAGGTGGGATGACGGTCTGCGAAAAACTGCCGGCAGATGCTGGATGCGGAAGGCTGAAGACAGGGCGCTATGGCGCTCATTAGGGGAGGGCTATGTCCAGCAGTCGAATAATATAGCCTGAAAAAGAAGAAGAAGAAGAAAAAGAAGATATGAGATGCTTGTGAGCTATTTGATGCTCTGATGCGAGGCGTGCGATGATTACTGATGATAAATGAAGTTACGCTAAGTGGTTTTGTAAACCGCTTATTTGTGGCGTGTTTTTGGAGGGACTGTGGTATTGAATAGGTACCTAAGTAGATTTGCATTCAGATTAGATGTACGGAAATAATAATTGAAACTTTTGGAACACATACTTATCGGCTGTAATCTGGCAATATCTGGAGTAGTGAGTATGAGTAAGTTAACCGTTCGAACTGGCAAAACACTGTCACAGTACAACTCGCACTCGCGTTTATTCGTGTTTTGGCTGGTAAACGTGTTCACTTCTCAACGTAAACCATTACAACTCGCACTCAGCAATTTTAATTTCCATACTTGTCGCTAGGTGGCGCTTCTTCGATGCCATATAAATATGAGTTTACGTTAACGCGATCGAGTAGTTAAAAAACTCGCACTAAGCACTCTGCTATCTAATTTTTTGGACGAAACACTTTCATTTTATATCGTCATGAATCTCAACCCTTACCCAGCCACCTTTTTACCATTCCGGGACATGGCTGCTCTCATGACATAATGTCCAAATTGGTCGATTATCCATGTGCTAAACAATACTAGAGCCAAAATTCGCAATAGACGTATTTTTAGACGTTTGAAAGAACGAAACCTAATATACGTTTGAAAATTTGCACGTGAATTGACTTCATTCAACTTCTAGCACATTTGTCTGTGGAATCAGAAACATGTTTTTCTGTCCGTACTGTTAAGTTCACAAATCGGAGATTGGACTTATTGCCTGATCACAGTACATTTTTTTACCCGTATGAAGTGAAAAGACAACTAAACAATTTATAAACTGTTGTAGTAACAATACCACTACTTGCTAACACTTAAGGAAAATATCGGGACTCAGTATTCAGTGTTCTGTTCACAATATCAAGATATATTAAGCTCGCCTGGAACGCGGTTCAAAAATGTGTTAAGTAGGCAAAACCCTTTGTGACAAAAGGGCTACTATACATAAAGGATTATTTAGATGACAATGATGTCTGGAATTAAAGCCAGTACAATACATGAGTTCTGTTTTATAATAATTATGTAAACTCTGTCAATTAAGGACTTTTTGAATTTTTTGTCCATTTTTTCTTCAAAATGATCTAGATTTTGAAATGGACACCTAGTTTGAATTGTAACGTTCATTAAGCCGCAGTTTCTGCGCTACTTTGAATAAAACTTTTGCATTTCATTTCATACCTCAACGGTTTTTTTATTTCAACGTAATTTGCATTCAGTTTGCTAAATGTGAAATGTAGCAAGAAGTTACGTGATAGCATCCTCCGACTACAGCTTCCCGCGTTAATTTACGATCATGTCGCAATCCCGTTCACAGATAATGTAAAAAATCTCGGTCTCATTATCGATGGTAATTTAACATGGCAAGCTCAAATAAATGAAATCAGCAGGCGCATCCATTTTTCTTTCCACTCCCTAAAACGTCTTCAAAATTTCTTACCTCTTAAAACAAATCTGTTGCTTTCTCAATCCATTCTCTTACCCCTTTTAGATTACGCTGATATTTGCTACATGGACGCCTCTGAAGCACTTGTAAACAAGCTCGAGCGCCTACAAAACCTCGCTATTAGGTACATCTTTGGCCTTAGGAAGTTTGACCACGTGTCCGATTACCGTAGGCAACTGAATTGGCTTCCTATCAGGATGCGTCGTAATCTCCATATGCTTGCTTTCCTCTATAATGTCCTAAAAAACCCATGTGCACCATCTTATCTTCGGGAGAGATTTCGGACTCTGCCACCGCGAGCCAGACCACAGAGAGCTTGTGACACTAGAACATTGCAAGTCCCAGTCTGCAACACTGAGTTCTACTTTCACTCGTTCTCTGTGCGTGCTGCTCGCCAGTGGAACTCGTTGCCTGAGTCGGTCAGGGATAGCTCGTCGGTGTCGCTGTTCCGTATCAAACTGAAGGAGCACTTCCTTTCTAAACTATAATACATAATATTATTATATCATATCACTATATTTAAGTATTATATGTACTATATTCAGAAGTATGTTTATATGTATATATTATAGGTATGTATATACTAGATATTTATGTTCCTTTATCTTATTAGGTATGTAAGTAGACACTGGTTTATGTTGTTTGTATATTAGTATGTAGATATTACTGCTTAACACAATTGAGACAACTGTGTAATTATTGTTTGTACTTTACTTGCCTTTTCCCGCTGTCTGTATAAAAATATAAACATGATGGCTGGCTGGAAGAAATTTCTATAGAAATAAGTCCGCCTTTGCTCATAATATAAGTTAACCCTGTTATTTAAGTGCTTTACTTTTTATATTTTGTGCAATAAAGTGTAACAAACAAACAAACAATGTAAGCCGCTGCCTTCGGCTATAGTGTAGAAATCGCTTCGAACCCGCAACCTCTGGCTATCCGTACCAGCCTGGTATCTGCTATCTGGCCCGGCTATCTGGTACGGATAGCCAGAGGTAGCGGGTTCGAATCCCGGCATGGGTGAAATTTTTAGCCTCTAAATAGGTTTTTAAATTTGTTCCTTAGCACGGGTTAGTGCATTAAAAATAAAAATAGTGTAATTTAAGAAAATTATTATTACAAACTTAATAGTAGGCTGTATAGGCTTGCAGCCCAAGCAATATCAATGTCGTAAGATTTAAAAAGTAAAAGCGGCGGGAATTAGGTCTTGTTTTTTCGTGCGGAAAGAAATGTTATGTTATACCTACTACTGTTTTATTTCCTCGCAATCGAAGTGAAAAAAGCAGAGTTTTAACTCATCCACAAAACCATTTTATCCTCGGCATTACTATCAAAGTCTCGGATAATTAAATGTTCGATTTGTGCACTTCTTGTAAAACCTACTATTTCACACCACCTGCTCGACAATGCCATATTACATATCATGGAAACCTTACTTAAAGCAAGTTATTAAGGCCCTTGGCTTTAGCCGGGGTGTAATGATAGACTGAATCTCGTTATAACTGGCTGGTTTGTACTATTTTCACTTTTTATAGTTCTTATTACAACAGTCTTAAAGTCTAATTTCGTAATAATAGAACAACTAATACTCGAAACGCCGCGTGGAATTTATTCGGTAATAGACCATTTCTAAAAACTGACCACGGCAAGCTGCATGAAACACATTTGAAATTGAACAAAAGGCGCGGCGGGTATTGTAAGACGAATGTCTCAAATAAAAATTTTTACTTTTAATCTATAATATGAAAATGCATCCCCGAATGTGTTGGTAAGCGCAAATCTCGAGAGCAGCTGAACCGATTCCACTTATTCGTTTTTTAGACTATTCCTTGAAGTACGAGGATGGTTTTTAAGGAGAGAAAAAAAAATCAAGAATCCACTGTTAGGCGGTACGAAGTGCGCTAGGTTGGCTAGATAATTAAACGCTGTTCTTAGCCTTGCTTTTTATTGTCTCGCAAAAGGTGAGAAAAGTAGAGTACACTCGTCGGGGATAAAGCTGTTTTTAGCCTTGGGCGCGTTTGGACCACTCACTGCGCTCAAGACTTGTCTTAAACCCTCGCTTCGCTTGGGAATTAACCCATAACACCCTCGTTCGTTCACGATTCAATATGACGTCCGTGACCTAAAACAGTGCTTTATCCCCTCGGTGTAAAATCTACTATTTATAGTCTACCTTCGTTTTTAAGTGGTTCAGTGGTTTTTACCAATATATATATAAATATATGTACACTTGTAGGTTTATCAGAGTCTATTGATCGCAGAATTAGGATCTTGGCTTTTGCTTGCTTCGGCTACCCAGTTGACTGCATAGCCTGAGGTGTAGTGGCAACGACATACTAAAGTCGACAGCAAATGACCCTCAAAGTCCTTTTATGAGCCACTGGTTAAATATCCTTAAGAGGGAAATTGCTTTTGTTATTGTTTTACAGAGCCCTTTTTGAAAAGTCACACTTAAGCATTTTTAGTTTTTTAGCCAATCGTTAAATTTTAAGGCTGCCAGGATCGTAGTAAGGGGCAGACGCTGGTGCATAATATCTACATCTCCGGGAAACAGGCGTAATATTTTGTTTCTTTGTATACAAGTGTGTGTGTGTGTGTGTGTGTGTGTGTTTGTGTGTGAGGGTGTGTGTATGGGTGTGTGTGTATGTGTGTGTCTTATTATTGACTTATATAAATACGATTCTTGTAACCTGAAATAAATATATTTTATTATTATTTATGTGACATGAAATCTTTTTGCTGTGATTGAGATATCGCTTAAGATTGTTATTAAACAAGACTCATAAAAGTTATGACACTCTGAGCTTTATTAACGAGGCAAGCCAACAGTAAACTCGGAAATACACCCAAACAGAAGCCATTTGTACTAGTCAAGTATACGGAAGGAGATAAACTCTACTGTGTCACACCTGCGGTAGCCTATGCACGCTAAAAATAATAAAAACGCCTACCACAAAGGGGCATCGCGGTGGGTGTTAGCGGACATCTAGATTACATGAAAACACACTTCGTGAACTGGGTCGGGCGATTTTATAAGCCATTCGAAGCTACAGCGGAGTGCATTAGGCTGGCTGCAGATTCTCGGAAGCCAGCAGGAAATTAATTTCGTCCACAGCGCACTAGCGCTACGGAGATGGGTGTGGTATTGGTTACAGCTGGTATCCGGAGCTTAGGGATTTCAACGGTATAGCATTCGTACGAACTATTAATATATCGTCCCCGTAGAGCGGAAACTCACCAAGTCGACTTAAGGAGAAAATGAGCGTTTAGTAGCATTAGGATCGCATTTTTTTTCTCTACATTTCTGTCTAACCAGTTTTTTGAAAGGAGCCATAGTTCCAAATTTAAAAACTTCAAAAACTAACTAATTGCAATGTTTTACAGCCACATTGAAAGGAACAATTAATTAAATGTACTTAATTATTTTATGCCTACCAAAAGTACAGTCTCGTCGTCTCCTAAGCCACTTTAGTTAGTTTTGGCATAGACCAAAAATACCTTTTTGGTCTAGCTAAACGTTTTAGCTAAAACATAACATCATATTTAGAAGGGAGAGTTCAAAGAGCTGATATAAATAAATAGAACTAAATCTTCAGGGCCAGAGGTGGCCACAGGATCGATATTGGGGCCGTTCCTCTTCCTCATATATGTAAATGATTTGCCGTTCATGGTTCAAAATGTGTCAGAGATAGTGTTATTTGCAGATGACAAATTACTTATGTTTAAAATTAAGAGACAAAAGAATGACCTCGACAATACAAATAATGCTCTCTCTCGGCTGCTAAATTGGTTTACTTCTAATAAATTACTATTAAATTCAAAAAAGATAAAATGTATAAACTTCACACTTCCAAATGTCAAAACGATTGATAGCAATGTTATATTGGGGAATGACAAATTAGAACTTGTGAATGAAACTGTATTTTTAGGTATCACAATGGATCAAAGCTTCAATGTGGTCCACATATAAAAAAAAAATGCAAATAGGCTTAGTTCAGCAGCATAATTATGCAGTTAAAAGATTTAGGGAACTTACTGACGTCGCAACTACAAGGTTTGTTTATTTTAATAACTTCCATAGTGTTATGTCCTATGGCATACTTCTGTGGGGACGGGCAGCAGTCATTAAGACCATCTTTGTCTTGCAGAAAAGAGTGATCAGATTCATTTATAAGCTAGGCAGTAGAGATTTGTAAAGAGATTTCTTTAAAGAAACTAACATTCTGACAGTTGCCAGTCAGTATGTCTATAAAACATTACGTTAACGTATGTCAACGTAACGAGTACGTCAGGAAAAATACCAGTAACGTTAAAACTTTAAGTAGCCAATACAATGTAAAACTACTTAGAAATAAACATAAACTTTTGTTTCCTCTATTTAGGCTGGTAAAGGTTAATACGTCCTTCATGGGGAATTGTATACGCTTCTATAATAAAATCCCTGAAGATGTTTTAAGCTTACCTGAAACGCGGTTCAAAAAATGTTAAACAAACTTTGTGCCAAAAGGGCTTCTATAACATAAACGGTTATTTAGATGACAATGATGTCTGGAATTAAAGATAATGCATGAGTTTTATGTTTTATAATAAATATTTAAACTTTGTTAATTAAGAACTTTGTTCATTTTTTCTTCAAAATGATCTAGATTTTGAAATGGACACCCAGTTTGAATTGTAACGTTCATTAAGCCGCAGTTTCTGCGCTACTTTGAATAAAACCGTTTCATTTCATTTTGCTTCTATTCCTACTGTTAAATTCACCAACAAGTGAATCAAGTTGATAGACTGGCTGAGCCCGATGTTAATGAAAACGATGAAGAAGACATTTAGCTATTGTTCTTTGTTATGGTCATTTATGAAACTTTTTGTACTTTTTCCTTTTTGAATAAAGTTTTGAAAGTTTTTTGTAGTGTTTTCTTCTTTGGTTCACAAAAAAACAAATTTAGTTAGTTATGTCCGAGACTGTTATGCATTTCCAGAGACTAGTTGTAAATTCACTAAAACGAGTTACTTCTGCTTATAATAGTCAAATCTGGGTAGAAATTAACTAACTTCAGGTAGAAAATCACTAACTCGGGATTAAGATCAAAATATTAAAGGGAAAAACTGTTTATCCATCATAACTTTTAAATTGATGTAAATTTATACCTATAAGTCAAATCAAACAATGCTCTGTTATAGTAAAAATGCATTATGACAATAACATTCAAAATATCTCCTGTATAACAGACGCTAGATTTTTTTTGTTTTCAAAACTTTGAACGTCGATTTCTCGAAACGGTGTTTTTCGAGTTGGTGAGTTTCCGCCCTACGGGGACGATATACATTCTGTATATATAATAATGCTGTGTGGTGTCGGCCTAGAGAATAGCACCAACCCAAATTCCCGCGGGTGTCGTACAAGGCGACCAAGGGACATAAACCCGGGGGTGGGCAGCAGCGCCCCCTGCAGTACAATTCCATCAAACTGCGATCCCCAACCCGCATGCCCAGCGTGAGGATTATGGGCTTTACCCCCAATGATGGCACAACCTTGCGCTATGGCGCTCATTAGGGGAGGGCTATGTCCAGCAGTGGACTAAATAGCCTGATGACGACAACGATACGATGGAAAGCGCGTGACGGGTTAAGTGTCATATTAGTTCCGATATTTCTATTAGGTACACGAATACATCCGATTCTATCCGATAGTAGCCGAGGTCTATTCTAAAAGCTAACATACTGCACAATAGGTACCATATAGGTACAATATATACGAATTTAGAGGTCTTATTCGTTGTGAGACCTCTAAATTCCCCTAATGAGCGCCATAGCCTTCGTCTTCAGCTTGCCGCATCCAGCTACTGCCTGCAGTATTTCGCAGATCGTCATCCCACCTAGTTGGAGGGCGTCCTACATTACGTTTGCCGAGTCGCGGTTTCCACTCAAGGACACGTTTACTCCAACATATCTTTTCAAAATAGTTAAGAATTTTTATACAGAGCAAGAACCGTTAGAAGCAAAAACCGAAGCGTACTCTAGAGCCCGAAGTATACTGTAAAAGCTAACAGACTGTATAAGTATATTTTGGAGTCGATGCACAAAATGTATGTGCTTGTCTGGCATCGACTCCAAAATATACTTCTATAACTCTACTTCTAGATATATACGAATTTCGAATTTAGTGATAATTAGAAAGATTGATGATAATTGTTAATGAAACGAAGGTGACCTGCTAGGATCGTGAAAAGTGGCAGTTCCTGGTCGCTGAATACTCTTCTCTGTTACAGCATGAGGTTATGTTAGGTTATGGTTTAAAATTGATTGATTTGTTGTATTTTTGTGACTAATTTGACTTTCATTTCACACTTTACTTTTAATATTTTTGAATATAAAACCCTCAGTTATCGACAAATGCAGAGATCTGCATATTGTTATCTTATGTTATATTTAAGAAATGATATTTTCCATTCCTGGCATTAGGTAGCTCCCTATAGCCCCTTAAAAAGTCACAATTTTGTGACAGATAAAAATCTCTATAGGTGTGTCGGTGTGTCGCTACCCTTAACTACAGTTGAGTGCTTGAGGTTACTTTGACACGGTGGATGAATGACATAACCTTCCTTTCCGTCGCTAGCGACTTATCAAATGTTTCAGTAGATCGTGAGTAATTTTTTCCTTCCGTTTTAGCGGTTTATCGTGGTATACGTATACTGAAGGCCTTTTCTTCCACCTCGTATTTCCCTGTCTCTTGCTATACTCCTACGGACCTTTCGCGGACCCAATTATGTCGGTCGACTATCGGGCTGCTCTTCTGCCTACTGACTGTCGACCTGGAGGGCGAGTCTCTTAAATGCACAACTATTCAATAGAGTCATGTTAATCCGGTAATGGCGTTTCATTCACACTATTGGTAGTCTAGTAACCAATCGCATTGCAATGGCGTAAGCGGTGCTACTTAACTCGGCGCCTCTCGCGATTAGATCTTCTACGCGAGAGATGCCTATTTAATCTGCGCGATACCTCTGGAATGACATTGTAATGCTATTGCTTTGTATACTACCAAATTGAGGCAAATAACAACCATTGTTTTGCTTATTCCATTCTAGTGTCATTCAAAGCTATTAGTGATGTAAGTTTGGGAAGATCCTATTCCTAGGATTTATGATCCTAAAAAAGTTTTCTTGACTCGCAACTGGTTGCGAACAAGGAATAAACATTCTTGTTTCGCAGCCAGTTATGAAAACGGCCGTAGGGATAAGGCCGCCGTCGGTGCTCTCAGGTTACGAAATGTCTGTGTAATTTCCATTTTTATGTACAATAAAATGTTCTCTATCTATTGAAAAATATGTAAGTATTAGCTTGTGGATCTGTGGAGGACTTACGTGGTCAAAGCCCTGACCGGTCTCTTAAACAAAGATTCAAGTAAGTGATACTTGAATAAAATATGTTAAGAAATAGCTTTATTCGTTTCTGTGGCGGTACACTTTTTATAATACTACTACTACTCTTTAAGATGCGTCTGAACAAGCTTCTTCGGGCAGACCCGGTCTCCTAGACCTCATCTTCACCCTCGGGCTAGACACAGGTCAAGAGTAAGTCCATTCCTTATAAAAAAACTACCCTTAAATCTACCATAAAATTATGCCCGCCAGTAAAGTAAACTGAATAAGACACGCGTGAAATTTCTTAGCCAACTGGCACTAGGCCGAGATAATTTTATGAATACCTATCACACGAATCTGGGCTAACCGCAATTGATATGACTTGGGAGGGTATAAATCTTTCTTTAGCTGGTACCTCACATCCAACGAAATACAATGAAACTGTGCACGCGGCTTCGTTCGAGATTCCGATAAATACTTTATTTAAATTCCTTAAAAATTTACGTTTGAAAATAGCACAGGATTCGCAAGTGGTTTCTATTGTGAAGAACCGGACTTTTGAGGTAGAAACAAAAAATATTTACGTTTTTTTTCCGGTGATACCATTTACAAAACATTTACATGTACATAATAATATTATCCGAATGGCCACGCTGGCGCAGCGGTTTGGCACGCTGACTGTAAAACCGAAGGCCGGGTCAAACAAGGAAACGAACTTTTCTAGTTTGTCTCGGGTCTTGGATGTTATCTATGTATTTATTGTATTAAATCTATCGTCGAGATAGCACCTGCAACACAAGCCATTTTAGTTGTACTTAGTATAGGGCTAACGAGATCTGTGTAATATGGGTGCGCCAAAGTTGACCGAAGATTCCTACCTCGATTATTGTAACTGCGAAAATTTTATTACTACAATTTTTCATTATACTATTTTTATTTTTAATGCACTAACCCGTGCTAAGGACAAATTTAAAACGCACGGATAGCCAGAGGTTGCGGGTTCGAATCCCGGCATTGGTGAAATTTTTAGCCTCTAAATAGGTTTTTACAATTTTTCATCCTAACAATCACTATTAATAACTACTCTGTTCCGAATGTTATTAATTCCGAATCATCCAACTTCATAATGTCGGTAACAATAAACATTTATTGTACTACTGTTTGTTTTCCGATATTTTCTCAAAATAACTGTTTTTTACACTATTATTCGAAATCATATATTTGTTAGTAGAATTGTTTTTATTCTAAAATTTTACATTATATAGGTACCTACATTCATTTTGTGAACTTATTAATTAGGTCAATGCCGCCACCGAGATCGACATCAGGGCAGTAGGTAGGTTAGGTTAGAACATGTAAAAACAACAAAAAAATACTGTTTTCAGAACGAAACCTTCCTACCTATAAGTCAGAATAGGATACTATTAGGTCAATGACGCTACGGAAATTAACATCGGGGCATTAGATAGGTTAGGTTAGGTTAGAACATGTAAAACACTATTTTGGAATTAAATATACCACCCAAAAGTCAAATTATGGTACTGTTAGGTCAGTGTTCCTACCGAAATCAACATCTGGGCAGTAGGTAGGTTAGGTTAGGTTAGGTTAGAACATGTAAAAACTACAAAAAAACACTACTTTGGAACTAAACATACCAACCAAAAGTCAAATTATGGTACTTTTTGGTCAGTGTTGCTACCGAAATAGACATCTGGGCAAAACAACTGAACAAAGATATCAAAGTCTGAAAATACATACCATACATACAAATAAGAATTATAACTTATCGATAATATGAGTAACAATATTATGAAAAACATGTTTATGAACGACAACATTATGGTAAAAAACACTTAGGAGTTTAGATTAGTTTAGTAGTAATATTAGTAATAAAAAAAATCGGAAACCAGAGTGTTATGATCTTCGTCGGTAGTACTAGAAATTGTATGAACGAAAAAATTAGGAACCAAAATTTTCGGAAGAGTGATCATTCGGAGTACAAATCGTTAGTAAGACCATTTTCGGAAGTTAGACTTTAGTTGAGCCAATATGGACCCCTGTAATATCCATGAATATTTATTTATTTATTATGACAGACACATCACAGGAATTGGTCATTTTAGGAAATGAGCAATTCCTGTTTGTATTTTCAGTCTTATGTTTTTCAACCAGTTGACTGTGGAAAAAAGCTATTTCATCGACAACCCATGTTGACAAAACGGTTTTTTTTTCATATACAAATCCCCAGAGATTTGTGTAATATGTCCATGGACATGTATTTATTTATATATATTGTTTATTGTATGTAGTGTATAACACGGTCACAATATCTGTGCATCTCTCTCTGGAATACGCTCTTCGTCTCCTCTTCACCACGCCCGCGCTCGACCATCAGTACGTATATACGGTTAGTAGCAGCGTGCGATCGATACACGTCTTGATAATTTGGTTTATTTATTTTGCACGCCGTACCTGACGCCGATGTTACGTCATCAGCTAGGTGCACAGACGTTGTGACCATGTTATATTTACAAAGTGTTATTCCGATGCGGCTCGCATTTTGAAAATGTAAACCACTGTCAAACATTCGTTTCTCGTCAAATTGAGCTGACCAGTGCCTGCACCTAAGGGCCAGTTTCTGAGTTAAGAATTTCACTAAGTAAATACTTAACTAACATTCATTCTGTCACGCTCTTATCTGAGAAATTTGAAGAGACAGCACTGCAGTTAACTATTTACTTAGGGAAATTCTCAATTCAGAAACTAGCCCAAATGTGTCTTCCTAATTCTTCTTCAGGCTATATTAGTCCACTGCTGGACACAGCCTGTCTGTCTTCCTGATCAGTGCTTAACACTTGAAAAGCCGATTCAAATATACTTAGTGGTTGTTCCGTTTGGGCCGTGGGGCCGACCGATGAGTGACAGCAACACTACCCGTTCAGGCCGTGGGGCTCACCGGTGACCGCGCGACATGCTTATATTTAAACTCTATTTATTCGTTGGAGTACACCGTGCCGGTACAAAACTATAAGTAGTGTGCCCGGCGCCCTAGCGAGCCCTAGCGAACAGTTTACGCATACTAGCTCGTTTCGACACGACAAGTTTAAAAAAAGATACACTATTTTTCGTCTAAGTAGGTGTACAAGACGCGGTTTATAATAAAAGAAAAGGTATGTAAAATTAGATAGATAGATAGAACATTCTTTATTGCATGTACACCAGGGATTACATAAGAGACTTATAAAATAACAATACAGTACAAGTGGCGGCCTTATTACTAAAAGTAATTTCTTCCAGACAACCATTGACATAAACCATTATCGTTTTATTACAAAATATTTCTAAAAGTTTTTATCGTTAGGCTATTATTTTCGGACTTAATAAAACATAAATTAATCACCGCCCACAGTGTTGTGCAGAGGCCCGCAGCCTAATTATGCACGCCAAAATCTGAGCTGTTCCCACTAACTGTCAAATACATTCTAATTTAACTGAAATTTATAGACATTTTGCACTACTGAATAACACATGTAAAACATAACAATCCCATCTCATACGCGATTTTTTTTAATTCTACATTTGTGGAAGTTTCTAAATTTAGATCTGGCTGTTTTGGACCTGGATGCAAAATTACCTACTTGTTTAATAAACAAATTTTAGAGCAATCTGTCGCCTGATTGCTTGTACTGTCGACAACTAATCAGGTTCATCAACCTTGGTGTACCTGATCAGTTAGATAAAAAATTTAAAAGTTCACCTGCTTTTGACTGACTGACTGACTGATCGCTGAGATCGATCTCGAAAAATTCCTACAGAACGACACGTTAGCAAAAAGTCACGTTCTTGAAATATTCCGTTCTCAAAATGTCAGTACGATGTCCACAGGTTGTAAAAATAATGATGCCCGACAAGAAAGCTTCGTATACTCAACAAAAAAATTATTATTATAATTTCCACAGAACTTGCCAATGTTCCTTACTTAGCTACTACTAAACTTATGTTTAGCTTATAGTTACACTAGGAACAGTCCATTTTTATTTAAGCTGCAAGTTTCCCAAAAACAAATACATACATAAATAACGCCAAATCTTGCCCCGCAAAATGGCATACTCCAGAAATAATACCTAGACAAAAGTCATTTGCACGGCGCACCCCGATTTCCGATTCCAGTAGGAATCGAACTTTTTTGATAAGGGTAACTGCTAAACTAACGAGGCAGCCAAAACAAATTACTGTTATTTTCATTATGTAAATATGATTATTGGGTCAAAAATTTTGCTTGCATTGAACATGTAACAAACTAAATACTGAGTGCAAGAAATCTTGGTCTTTTGAATACATTGAGCGATCTTACAAATCAGTTTTGTAAAAAAGCTTGAAAATTCCGATGAGGTTCGATATTACGTTCGATATTCAATATTACGTTCGATACACGATATTACTGCGTAAACATCTAAGTCTCTAAATGTTCTTTTATCAGGCATGGTTCCTTTGGAAAATATTTATATATTTTGTTGGGGCTGAGTGGAAACAGATAATAATAATAGAAAATGCTTATGGCATTAAGTTCGCCGCATTGTACAATTTTATGGTGCAATAAAGTATTAATAATAATAATAATAATAGGGGTTGATATTTCGAGCGAGAAAACAACATATTAGACAATTTTGATTACACCACATTAACATAAAAAATCTGTGACCCAGACCCCATCCAATCCAAACCGGATTGGTAACGCCACCTTGGGTGGGTTGGCGGGAAAGAAAACAGTCCCTCCATATCGCATCAAATGGCGCACCAGATCCTGAATGGTTCCAATAACCTGACAGTCAAAATAGTATCTATGGAATTGTAGACTTTTAGTCCGGATTTACTTACGGGTGTTGTTAGTGTGAGACAAGCAACCGACGACGCGAGCTCCGTCTCTGCTCACCATGATTAAGCTCTGCGAATCGGAGCGAAACCTGGTCGGACTTTTCCGATATAACAACACCCGTAAGTAAATCCGGACTAAAAGTCTACAATCTATGGAATTTGTTAGACGGTTGGAATCGCAAAATATCTATGTTACACAGTACACGCGTTTTGTTAATACGGACATAGATGACTTCTATCATTCACTCAAAATTCATTTATTTTGTTACCCGTAACATACACGCAGATCTAAATATAGAAACTATCACGGGTGTAGAAAAGAAAATGTCGATAAAGGGATGGGATGGATTACTTTCACATGCGACATTAGGTAGTGTAAAATCTCCCGTTCTATAAATTTCAGCCAAATTAGTATGGAATTTGACAGTTAGAATTGCTCAGAATCTCTTGCTCATAATTAGGTCGCAGTCCTATGCCTAAGAATAGGTTATGATTAAAGGCGGATTAGAAAGATAGATTAGTTTTATTAATACCTAGGATATTTGAAAATGAAATGATAATAAAAAATATTAGTTGAAGCGTAAACGACTTCACCGAAATTGGATGAAGCCTAGTTACCACACTAGAATTCCCAGTGTTATGGTCAACTAGTCCCCTCCGCATAATGGATGACAATATTATAGTAAGAACTTGAGTATAATAAAAATATATTTAGAGGCTAAAAATTCCACCCATGCCGGGATTCGAACCCGCGACCTCTGGTTATCCGTACCAGCGCTCTTTCAATTGAGCTAATGGGCGACTCACCGGCGTCAGTACTTATTGCGTCTGTACTCTTAGGCTAAGAAATATCTGTGTAATTTCCATTTTTATGTACAATGGAAATTACACAGATCTATCTATCTACTTACCTACCTACCTACCTACCTACCTACCTACCTACCTACCTACCTACCTACCTACCTACCTACCTACCTACCTACCTACCTACCTACCTACCTACCTACCTACCTACCTACCTACCTACCTACCTACCTACCTACCTACCTACCTACCTACCTACCTACCTACCTACCTACCTACCTACCTACCTACCTACCTAAGTATCTATCTATCTACACCCCGTAACATTGGTCAGTACCCACGAATACAAGCTGGTTTGGAATGACACTTTATAAATTAATATAAGCCGACTTTGCAATAGAAACGTAAAGGTCAGCTGTACCCTGTCGCAACATCATCAACCCATTTTATGTCCCCACCGAGGCGCACGGGTCTCTCCTCTGAGAAAGCTATAGGCCATACCCCACCACAGCCATACTCCACCAAGTCCGGATTGGTGGTGGCTTGCAGGACTAGTGGCTGGTCTTACTGTTAGAAGTTTTCAAGCCGCCCTAAGGCCTCTGACTCTGGCCCCTGTCCCATCGATTTTGCAAATTTACAGAATGAATTGAAAAGCAATAGAACAACCTGTATTTTGTTTGATTCGAATTGCACCGCAACGTAGAATAGAAATGGCATTTATTGTGTAGACCCAACGAGATTGCTTCGATTTCAACGAGAGGGTTGCTTTGTGCTACAGTAGGTAAGCAGTTGTGTTAGAAATTGAAATTTAGAATAGTGAAAGTAAATTGTGTAACAGGTATCATTAAAACGATTCAACTGGTCAACAGTTTTAAGGTCAGAAATTTCCAGTCAGTAAATTATTTTTTATTTCCTTCTCCGAGGCATCAAAGCACAAAACACGTTCCATTTGAGTAATCAGGATTTATTCCTATGTCAGAGGCTGGAGTCTATAGCAATACCACCCTTTAACTGTGAAGGAAAACATCGTGAGGAAACCGGAGTGAGACGAGGAAACCATGATTGAGGTATTCAATTACCTCAGCGCTTGAAATTGCCACTGGTATGCATAAATGTCACTGTTGCCAGCACTGTAAAGGAAAACTTCGTGAGCAAACGAGGTGTCTGAGGTGTTTAGATACATCAGCGCTTGAATTTGCTAATTGTGCGCTTAAATGTCACTGTTGGCAACACTGGTTATTGTGTTGTACACAAAGCTCGCATGGTCCTCTCCATGCGTAGTACTTATACTCTAAGCAACTGGCCTCGCATTTACAAATGGATTTATGAACCAACTTTGCACAGTGATCTCTGATAGTTCTGGCACTGAGAATTTATGTATAATTTATAACTTAAACTCACTTCTGTACTCACAGTAGTAGGCTGCAAGTGAGATCACCTTCGCGTCATCAAAGTTCATTAGTCGTCGTATGGGGTACTTTTCATCTTGTCTTTTGCTAATATATTTGTTTCACCAATTTTTCTTCCATCATCCTCTATGCATGGCCAGACCAACGCAACATTCCTTTTACAATAGTCATTAAATCCTCTTTCAGTCCACAACGTTCTCTAATCAGACTATTGCGTATACCGTCATTCAAAGAACCACCACACATAACGCACCACACCACGCAAGAACCTGATTTCTACTGCATTAATCCTACTTTTTTTATTCTTTCGCCATACTCAACTCTCGTTAAGTGGGACCAGCACACATTCGGACCATTCTGTCATGGAAATTAAAATTCTCTCAATAATTAACAACGCTGCGGGTCTTTTTCATTTAACAATGCAAATACATATATTGAACAGTCAACAGTGTTTGTATATTATACAGAAAAATCTGTTGACAAAAAAGTTGTAATTCGTTTACAGTACCTAGTTAGTTAGAACTGAGATTTTCCGGATTTTGCTTCATAGTTGGTCATTGTACGTATATATAGCACGACATGGTACAAACCCATTCCCATATACCTTTTAAATCTTTTATCTCTTACCTTTAATCTGAAAATGTATTATTATTATTATTAAATTAGTTCAATTACGACAATAAATAAAGAAATAAAAATGTACAATAAAGAATATTCTTATCCTATCTTAGGAACTGCACTCTGCGGTGGTGTATGAGTTTCTTGAGTGTTTGTTCCAATTTAAAAATAATAATGATCATTGTTATTATAAGCATGTGCGTTTTTTTTAAGACAAATAAGTACGCACATTTTTTGCATTTTGCTTTGTCAATTTAAGATCGCAATTACGTTGTGTACCGCCTCTTGTTATTAACATCAACTATGCGTGGAAAATACTGAGGAATTGGCAAAATGTACAACCGTGAGATTATTATTTTGTACTTTTTAAGTTTGTAACCTTCACTAAACAAAAATAATTCAAACTAGTTTCTCCAAAGAGACATTGCCTACCGTCCATTGTGAAAAATTCACGTGCTGAATTGGTTGCTGCAGGATGGTTAGGCCATACCTACTCTACCACGGGGGCCAAGTCCGGGTTGGTGGACCGTGGCGGGCCTTACTGTCAGAAGTTATCAAGCCGCCCAAAAGACTTCTCACATGGTTTAACGACTGCCATTACATGACAGCCGGCGCCAACGGCTTAACGTGCCTTGCGAAGCACTAGCAGTTTTTTATGTTGCTATAAACGGTCTACTGCAGGCCGCATGCCTTATCTAAGAGAGAGAATGGGTTAGATTAGATTAGAACTCTTTATTGTACACACTAGAAAAAAAAATATCGGTGTTATCGCTAAAAGCGATTTCTTCCAGACAACCTTGGGAGGGATAGAACTGAAAGAAGAGAGTAGGTAGGTAGGTGTACATGAAGTATATTGGAAGAGTATGTACATATATACTCGAGTCAATATATATATATATATGTATATATATATATATTTGTATAATATATAAATTAGTAGTATTTATTATTTAATAACATAAATATATATATATAAAAAATATTGGCGGTGTTATCGCTAAAAGCGATATATATATATATATATATCGCTTTTATATAAATATATATCGCTTTTAGCGATAACACCGCCAATATTTTTTATATACATATATATATATATATTTATGTTATTAAATAATAAATACTACTAATTTATATATTATACAAACATAATTATAATATAGTAATATATACATTTTACATGTAAACAGACAAAAAGAAAACGTACTATGATTTTTATATAGATGATCATATGCATTACAAGTCTTCAGCGAGGTAGTGAGACTTTACCAGTCCTTTGAAAATAGGAAAGGATTATGCTTTCCGCATTTCTTCTGGCAATTCATTCCGCAGTCGAACAGATTGCACAGAGAAAGAAGAGTCGTAGAAATTGGTGCGGTGACATGGGATTTTTAGGAGTAGAGTTTGGGATGAGCGAATTGCTTAGTTACCACGCGTGCCCACCGCGGATTGGCGATTTCAAGTAAGTACTGAGGTAGTTGAACATGTCAGACACTCACGGTGTCTTTCTTCACTGTAATTGCTACTATGACTTCATAAACGTCACAAACATAACACTTAAATACAGTCTGTTAGCTTTTAGAATATGCCTCGTATGGAATCTAATATATTCGTGTAATAGAAATATATAAAAAAGTTATGTAATACGTATAGAAATTACATAACTTTTCAAAATAGTGAAGAAAAGTTTTATACGGAGCTGGAAGTAGTATTACACTCGTGAGCTTTCGGCGAAAACCGAAGCCTACTCTAGAGCCCGAGGTCTTACAATCCTCCACCAACCCGGACTTGGCCCCCGTGGTGGAGTATGGCTTAACCTTCCTGCGATGCAGGAACAGACCCGTGCCCCAACAGTGGGGACATTCAAGGGTTGATATCATAAACAGTCAACTGACCAACTCAGTTGCCGATGCACGTTGCGGTATCGGCAGACCAATAGTAATTTGCGGTATCGACTGATGGCGAGTGTGTTTTTGTCGAAGCTAGAATTAATAAACATGAGAGTTGTGTTCGATACATTGTTTACTTGTTTGTATAAGGGTAGGGGCAGCGAGGGTTATTAATGCTTGAGTAATTGGAAAATGCAATGATGTTGGTCAGTCACATTGCATTTATTGACAGGTATCTACTCTAGGTACACCGCACTATTGGATTTATTAGTTTACGGGAAGTAACAATCCCGTTTTCTTCAACAACCCCTAATATTCTTCTAATTGGAAAAACAGATAAATCAATCACGGTAATAACACGAGCGAGTAATCTATTTAATTCCTTGAGTGATATTTAATTCGATAAATAAACCAAAGCTATTTATATTTTTAATGCACTAACCCGTGCTAAGGACAATTTGGCACGGACAGTCAGAGGTCGCGTGTTCGAATGCATGGGTGGAATTTTCAAAAGCCTCTAAATATGTTTTACATTGCCAGAGGAATCCGCTATTTGACACGTATCAGATTCTTAGAAACTGCCTAAAGATTGGCTTACCCTAAAACTCGATTTTAGTTCTAGCTTAGAATATCCACCAAAAACGGTCGTTTCCCGTTAAACTACTCGTAGCAAAAAATAAACTTTTAGGTAAGCCTTAAAACGGGTCAAGTATCCTTAAAAGTCGGAGAAATCGGTTGGAAAATCCGACAGCGAAGATCAAACACGAACGCAATTTCAAGACACTATTCTGTACAAAATTGCGTATTGATCAGTGAAGGGCGGGGGAGAATGTTCTCGTATGACGAAAAGTTGAAATTGGAAAAATTGTAAATTGTACGTTCATTGTGAAGTTATAGTAGCAAGTCCAGTCGCTAAATGTGAAGACAAAAATTCGTGAGGAAACCTGAGTGTCTGAGGTGTTCACATAGCTCAGCGCTTGAAAGCACATATCCGCGGTGGGCACGCGTGGTTATTAAGCCCATACTCTCTCCCCGAGAGAAGGCCTGTGCCCTGCAGTGGGGCGTTTATAGGATACATAAAATACTTTTTTTGAAATCACTTCCAGTAAACTCAAACCTGTATATGCATACTCACACTGCTTCGTTGTTCTAGTGGTATCACGTCTGATTACCATACCGGAGTAACTTACCAGGCGGTGGAGCACAAAATTAAAGTTAGAAACAACGTTTTTATCAAGAATTACGTTTAGGAAAACAAATTTTCTATATTATAAAAATGAATCGCTGAATGTGTTGGTAAGCGCAAATCTCGAGAGCAGTTGAACCGATTTCGCTAATTCTTTTTTCAGAATATTCCTTGAAGTACGAGGATGGTTCTTACGGAGAGAAAAAAAACTGTTACTGTTACCGACTGTTTGGCGGTACAAAGTTCGCTGGTTCAGCCAGTTATAAATAATATTTGAAATGAATCTTTCAAAACACTAAATTTATTGGCACATAAGTGTTTACGTAAATATTTTATTACAACTTATGGAATTAAAGGTTTTTGAAAAAATATTGTCATTAGTAGTTGCCTACGCTAGGGGACACATTATTGACTTGTCCGGATTAACCACAGAACATAAAAGGATTAACCTACTTGTTTTTTTTTTTCGAAAGAGTCCGAACAGGTTTCGCTCTGACTAGCATAACTGAAAATCCGAGTTCTTCTTCTTTGGTCCTCCGTGGAGTCTGGGGTTGACACAAGGGCTTTCCATACGTAGAGGGAGTAAAAACTCTATCTACGTTTCCATATCTTCATGGCTAGGGATGGTATCTCTCAAGTTTTCCCTTCTCCTTCGTCTCAGAGAAAACGGATCCTAGTTATTCCGCGTTTAGTATTTGAAATGCCCGTAATTTAATTCTGCATCAAACCCTCAAACCACATTTATCATAGGTTTCCTCATTTTATTAGAATAATTGCTTAATAATACTTAGTGCTTCGCAAGACACGTTAAACCGTTGGTGCCGGCTGTCATGTAATGAGAGTAGTTAAGGCATGTCATAGGCTTTTATGGGAGGCTTAAAAACCTCTGACAGTAAGTTACGCCACTGTCTTACAATCCTCCACCAACCCAGAATTAGCCCACGTGGTACGGCCTAAGCTTCCTGCGGCGCAGGAAGAGACCCGTGCCCCAGCAATGGGGGCATCATATCACATCGTCACAAATCATTACAATAATTTAAAATGTTCAATTGTGCGTGCGAAACAGTTTGTTCCATGTAACGCTTTTTCCCTTTCTAAGTTCCCATTGAACATGTGAAAATTGTCACCTTAGATTACCCATGTTATGTAAGTCAGCATTGCTTAGATACTACTGCAAACGGCAAACTAATTAATAATTTATATCGCACTTTTTATTAATAACTCGACTTAACTTCGGCCCCTTAAGTTCCTGTTGAGGGTCCCTTTTAAGCGACGTGACCTTAACATTTCTCCGTTTTAAGACGTGATTTACTGCCAACAATGTAACTTCACGCGAAGGAACAATAAAAATGTGAATTAAGGCATTGCCTTAATATTTTTATAGCGTCTCAACAACATAAATTAAAACATATTTTAAACTTTCGCGACTTGCACACATAGTTACAATATTTTCGGGGCTTAATCGCGTAGTCGCATGGCTTATCGTCCGACATTGTAGTGTGTCGCTACCCTAATAGTGCTTTGTGATAGCTGATTGAGGGTAGTCTGAAACCTCATCAGCCGAAGATGCGAATGGGTGCCAGCCATCAGTCTTCTCGTGACCACGATGACTGTAACGTCGTCGAAACGTCGAGGTAAACGTAAATTAAAGTTACACTCGACCTACATTTTTTTTTTGTTTTGTAAGCTTTCAGCTTATTGTCTTATGTGATAACGAGAAAGAGTATCAGTCTACGGTTTTAAGCATTATCTATCATACGGTGTCAAATCAAAAAGGACAAAAACGGCGAAAATCTAAATATATTTTTGTAAGTTTTAGAAAAGTTCTTGTAAATGAACCGACTAAGAGTATAACCGACACGACGCAGGAATTGCTCATTTTAGAAATAACTATAACTGTCTGTATTTTCAGCCATACTTCAACTCGTTGACTTTGGAAAAAAGTCATTTCATCGACAACCCATGATGACGAAACGGTATTTTTTCTTAAAAAAATCCCTAGTTGTAAAAGTAGTTAACTTTGCAACTGTTCCTGCACCGACCTTCATTTATATCTAAGGCACCCGCGTGCGGGTAAGGAGTAGTTAACTCAAAATTGGCGTCAGGGGCCTAGTTACGGTCACCAAAACCTGAAAATTTCAATGTCCTATCAAATTCCATACCAATTAGACAGACGATTGGAATCACTGAGGATTTAGTGCCCGTAATTGAGATGCTGGTTTCTCTTTTTTTATGTTTTGTGGGTTTGTCAATATTCGCCATTCGACGCGTCGAACGGACTGTCAATATGTCTACTTGCGTTTAGTCGACGCAATTTTTAGCACTTTTCACGTTTATCTGAAGCCAAGTACCTTGTACTCATCACCGCTTTTTTACGCAGTTCCCGACATAGTCCCTTTCTCAAACTAGGATACCTGAGCTATGGTAACCAGAAAGGACGTCACAAACACATAAATACACCCAGACTATGGCACCCAGAATTTTTACAAATGCGTCATAGTGGGTATCGAACTCACGACCTCCGTCATGATAATCAGACGTGGTACTCTAGACAAATTTTCATTTATTTTCTGTGTTGAGCAAGTCGCAAGTCGCCAACTTGCCTTGGGTTTGTGTTGAATAAAATCTACAATAGTTGAAATTTCAAAGTCTTCTTATTTTGTAAAAAATGGTTTATTCGTCGACAGAAATAAATAGTTTACTATGAAAATTCGAGGTATACTGCGTCTTTCTATTCGTTCTGTGAGTTAATAGACTTTTCAAGTTACGCCAAAAAGTGTAATCCTATGAAATAAGTCTCAAGCCCGGTGAGCCGATGACATTGTGAAAACGTCTGGAAACATAATACGAGACTAGCAAAGGACTGGATATTTTGGCGTGAAAGAGAAAAGAGGCTTAAGCCAAACAAAGGACTCCGTTTATGGGCCGACTTGTTAAATCATCATCATGAGCCCACCTCTGCCCACTTTTGGGTCTACCCTAGCAGAGGTGAGCTGAAGTATGGCGTAATGGGGAAAAGACCTATGCCTTCCCCACCTCGCCATCCTTTGCGGTCTCTCGCCATTCGCATGTACAGGCTCCCTACCGACCTGACCACGTAGCCCGACCATCGGGCAGTTGGTCTACTTACTGACTGGCGTAAGGCTCTCGGCCGCTACGCCATTACTTCCCTGGTGAAGCTTCTGTCACCCACCAGCATAAATAGCAAGTAAAGTACGTGATGGTTTGGAAATATCACAAAAGTTTATGATGAAAAGGAGCTGTCCCAAAAGTAAGCCTAGTGGGACTGCGGAGAGAATTGCTCTTATTGTAGAGTATAAGTCACCTATACACACGAGAAATTACGAAGAACGATCAGTCAAGTAAGATTGGATGAAAGATAGGTCGTGCGCATCGCCACTTCTGACTCAAGATTTGGTCACGAACATTGTCGACTTTCGCCCCTCGTTTTAAATACACAGACAGTTCTTTGAATCAACTCCCACCTGAAATTTCAATCTAAGGTTAAGGGCGCGAAAATACGTCTTTCCCATTCACTTTCATACAAAATGCATTGAAGTGTCGGGACAGAACTTCCTGCCCGGACAGAAAGGACGGAGCGAGGGAGCCCGCGTCGCAGGTCTTTCCTGTGTGCCCCAGGCCCAATGCTTAACACAGAGTATTCATGATTTTGCTGTATTACGCCATAGCTCTTGTTTGACACAGAAAACTGATGTACGGGAGCGAGCGCAGCATTAATCCCGGTAAATTTGAGGCTTTCACGAATAATAATCTCACACACAACACGTTGATAAGAGAGTGATATGAGAGTTCGTGTATTTTTTTATCTAAACCTGCGTCTATCATGTAAGCACTTAGTTCGCTGCTGTATTTTTGTTGATATACTGGAGGTGTCAAATGCATACACATTTTATTATTTCTTTGATTACTAGGAAGCGAGAGACAAAGGTTAGATTCCTAGACTAGTGCGGGCATGAGCTGTATTTATATTCAAAACTACGTACATCTGCGAGTTTGTAGTAGTTATAGCCAAATGAAGGAAAATATCGTGAGGAAACCCTCGGCTTCGTCGGCGCCGCATGTGTTGACTTGTCTCTTCCGAGGGCTGTCAGGATGGTATAGGTGCCGATAAGTCTACTCCACGTAAAAAATGTCCCACACATTGCGAGGTTTTCAACCCTTGTAATTGCCAATCCACGGTGTGCACGCGTGGTAATTAAGACCACGCTCTTTCTTTCTGTAGGAATGTCTGTGCCCTGAAGTAGGAAGTTACAGAAAAAAAACTACAAAGCACATCACTTTAAACCATCTACCGGAATAACCTGTGCTATGGTAACCATGCATGGACATCTCATGGAAAGACACCCAGACTGAGGCTATTTGTACAAACGTATTGCCTCAAGTAGCAATCGAATTCACAACCAACGGCGTGAATAATCGAACGTGATACCGCTAGACCAACAAGGTAGTCTAGATTAGGATAGATTTGCTGCTTCTGCTTCTTATTATTATAATTACTTGCGTCCACTGCATTGTCTTTGCATCTATGTAATGAGATGATCTATACAGCGTCCAGTGGCACCTTCACTCACACTAGACGATGAGATGATTTTTAAAGCGTCTAGTGGCACCTTCACGCACACTAGACAATGAGATGATCTATACAGCGTCCAGTGGCACCTTCAGTCACACTAGACAATGAGATGATCTTTAAAGCGTCCAGTGGCACCTGCACTCACCCTATATAAGGAGATGATATATGAAGCGTCCTGTGGTACCTTCACTCACACTAGACAATAAGATGATCTATACAGCGTCCAGTGTCATCTTCACTCACACTAGACAATGAGATGATCTATACAGCGTCCAGTGGCACCTTCACTCACACTAGACAATGAGATAATCTACACAGCATCCAGTGGCACCTTTACTCACACTAGATGGGTGAAAGGAGCACTCGTACAAAGGTTGAACCAAAACCCCTAATCTATTAAAAAGGAGGATTCTACTTTAAAAACTAAAAATTCCACCCATGCCGGGATTCGAACCCGCGACCTCTGGATATCCGTGCCAGCGCTCTTTTAACTGAGCTAATAGGCGACTCACCGGCATCAGTGAAATTTCGAATCTCTTTACAATACTCTCTGTATAATGTACAGGATTCTACTTGTCAATACAATAAACACACAACCATATAGGTCAGAGAAATATCAGTAATTTTTGCTCTATAAGCTAGATACCTATGAAAATACATAACGTAAATAATAGAAATAAACATAAACTTGCTTTCCCCAGATTTAGCCTGGCAAAGGTTGTACATATTTATGACGCCTACTATGTTATTGTTCAATAAGATACCTGAAGTAAAATTAGCTTTCCAGAAACGCGGTTCAGAAAATCTGTAAAGCACACTTTGAGAAAGGGCTGCTATAGCATGACCTTATTAGGTCCCAAAGATGTCGAGAACTAGAGCCAGTGCAAGTGTTCTAAGTTTTATAATAATATGAAAACTCTTTAACTTTTAATTAAAGACTAAATTTGTAAAGCATAGCGGCGTTATAAAAACACCGTCTCACTGTACGATTTTATTTTTAAAATTTAACTGCATTAAAAGTATCAACGAATAAATAAATAAATTCCACCAAAACACTCCTAGTTTTATTTAATCTGTGTATACGTCTTTCCTCTGTAAAATTTCCACCACAGAATACTTTAGTCTTTGGAGTGTTTTAAGGTCTTGGGTTTTTATAAGGCCATAAGTATGGAAGTTTTTAAAAACCTATTTAGAGGCTAAAAATTCCACCCATGCCGGGACTCAAACCCGCGACCCCGGGCTAATCGTGCCAGCGCTCTTCCAACTGTGCTAATGGGCGACTCACCGGCATCAGTAAAATTTCGAACCTCCTTAAAACACTCTCTGTATAATGTACAATAATGGAACTTTGTCCATTTTTCTCCCCATAATAATCTAGGTTTCGAAAAGGACACCTAGTTAAACGTGTAGCGTTCATCAAGTGGCAGTCTCAGAGTTACTTTGAATAAACACATCTAGATGTTGATTAATATTTTAAAAAATCGTACGTACTATTTAAACTCTGTTCCCTCTGAGACGAAAGACAAGGGAGTAACTTGGTTACAGCTACCACCCCTAGCCATGAACAGAGAGAAATGGGAAGACTCCACGGAGGAGTAAAGGGACCAAAAAGAAAAGAAGATTAGTTAAACTCACTATAAATTCATATATATGTTAATAAATCGAGGTCGGCTGAAGTCGTTGGAAAGATGATCTCGCCCAACATCAGCTTGGGCGAGATCATCTTTCCAACGACAACAACGTCCAGAGTTTTCTGGCCCGGGACAGAAAAGTCTGGACTGTATTCGGGGAGACCTTTCTTAGAATCAGCCCTATGAATAATGTTGGGGAATAACATAATGGCATGTTGGCAACACTGTTTTTCCACTGCAACTACGATGCGCGCGCGGTGCCTGTCTTTTTATCTCTCGTGTGTCTAATCAACCCTTGTATGTCCCCACAGCTGGAGCACGGGTATCTTTCTGCTTCGCAGGAAGGTTGGGCCATACTCCACCACAGGGGCTAAGTGCGGGTTGGTGGAGGATTACTAGACAGTGGCGGGCCTGATCAAGTTATCAAGCCTAAGGCCTCTGACATGGCATAAGGCGCTTAGGGGCATAAAATCATAACTTGTTGTATAATGCGTTTTTATCTAAAAGTGAACATGAGAAATCTTAAGAACTGTGATAACAATTTTTAGAACCTAGGATGAACAATCAATCGACTTTAATCGATTTCCGCCAAAAACGGCCGTTTTTAGCGGAAATCGATTGAAGTTCCTGGATATTTATACCACATTCTAGGCAGTATGTTCTAAAAATAGTTACTACAGATATAAAGATTCCTATGTTTACTTTTGAAAAAAAAAACGTATTATAAAACTATTTACGATTTTTATTCCATTGGTTAGCGCTAGTTAGCGCCTTTAAGCGCCTGTCATTACATGACAGCCGGCACCAACGGCTTAACGTGCCTCACGAAGCACGGAAGCGCTCGGATAAATTACCACTAGCGGTAGTCACGGGACGGTGACCCATCCTGCAACTGACCGCGCCTGTTGTTGCTTAAATCAAGTGATTGATTCTTATAACACGGGCGCGCCACGAGCGCTCCGGCTTTAATCGGAAGAAGGCGTATTCATTCAAACTTCTATCCTAATTTAACAAGACCATGATAAGACTGCAACTTAGTCAACGTTATTCACCCAAACTAACTTCGACAAGTAGCTCCAATCTACACTCACGAACTGTAAATAGCGACCTTTATTATCTGAAATCAGGCTCCCTTTGAAGACTTTCCACTCGGATGGGTTTCAGAGATGGGGCTGTGTTTTGTGTAAATACTCGTACAGTCGACGGCAGGCTTGTGGAGCGCTTGTGGCCTAGTCGAGCCGAGTGATTGAAATCAATCACTTGAGTTAACAAAAACAGGCTCGGTCAGGTGCTAGTGGAATTTTTCTGCGCAAGGCACGCTAAGCAGTTGGTGCCGGCTGTCGCCGATGGATGGCAGCCGTTAAGCCAAGTCATAGGCCTTAGGGAGGCTTGAAAACTTCTGACCGTAAGACCAGCCACAAGTCTTGCAAGCCTCCACCAATCCGGACTTGGCCCCCGTGGTGAAGTATAGTCTATACCTTCCTCAGAGAAGAGACCCGTTCCCCTCGGCGGGGACGTAATGGGTTGATGATGATTGGCTCTAGGAAGTGCTGACTAACGCCACTAATGGAATAAAAATCATAACTTGTTTTATAGAACGTTTCAAAAAGTGAACATCATACATCTTAACTGTGATAACAATTTTTAGAACGTAGGATCAACAAGAAAAAGGCCAAAACTGTTTTTAAGTTCTAGATTCTTAGACCTAGGTTCTTGCCAGTAGGTTCTAAAAAGGGCTACTATATTTATTAAGATTTATGATGTATGGCCTAACCTTCCGGCGATGCAGGAAGAGACCTGTGCCCCAACAGTGGGGACATATAAGGGTTGATAGTTAGTTAGTTTTCTTCACCGTCAGCGAGTAGTATTGCTACTATAATTTCACAAATGAACATAACTTAGAAAACAAAGTCATTGTTCACCGCGGGGTTCGAACCCACGACCTCCCGATTGAGAAGCCGGCGTTCTACACCGCTCTGCTACCACCGCTCTACAAGGGTTGATAACGATAACGATGATGTTCACTTTTTCCAAAGATGCGTTATCAAAGGAGATAATAATATGTTTTTTTTTGGTAGCGCACAAGCGCCATCAATAAAAAACTATAGCACAATAGCAACGGCCGTGTAACCATACTCACCCACACACCCGCTTTTTATTTCACCACGCTGCCAAGCTGCGGAATTGTGGTATTGCTAATTTGCAGATACGAAAGACATTAATTTTGAGTTAGAATTTTGAGTTCCGCCAGTCAGGTAATTACGACCTAAATACTCTCTGCACAGCGGGGTAAAAATACAATGAATTTTCAAAGTCAATGACGAACAAAAATAATTTTTGAAAGTGTTCCTTTGTTTCTTTTCTAATTTTTCAATAATAAGCTTACTATTTTCAAGACAGTTCGATTTTAAAATAAACCATTTCATAAGTTTACCTCCTTGGTTGCCATGTTTCGAATTAAAAGAACGTTCCATTTTTAAATTACACGACAGATATATACAGTGCGTTCACATTAACTTGACGCGTGAGAGAATTGGTAGCACTGATATGTTTAGTGTTACCATGTTAAATAAGAAATCATTCCCATTACTTGGGGAAAATAAAAGTATTGAGGGCTTGTTTTACCATCTTCCGATTAGTGTCCTAAAGCTTATTCACATGTTATGTCCTTGTCTTGACATGATGTAAAAGGGGGGGAAAACTTATGGTTTAGTCTATACAATATATGTTATGAGTATGTACATCAAACAATGAGGAAAACTATCAAGGGGAAGAAAAAAACGAAAGTATCGGATTAGTATTTATTGGCAAAATGTTCGCTTGTTAACCGCAAATGGTTTTAAAACGTGGCTGCATCTTCCGTTTTTACTTCTCGAATAAAATTATTCGAAGCACCTGTTCGTCACGCCTTATAATCCATTTACGCGTCCATACTTTTCTTCTTTTTTTATCCAGCTGCTGTTGCAGCTCGACGATAAGACAACAAAGCGCGTTCAAAAATGAGTAAAAATCCATATCCACTAAAATGTGTGTAAACTACCATCAGAGTGGCTTACACTTTTGTTGACTAAGAAGACATCCGAGTTGACTAAGAAGATGCGCTCGGTCCGATTCTACTAAGACCGTGAAAACGTTGCTTTAGTAATTTCATGTAACTGGGCACCCTAAAAACGTACCTTTCATGGCGGGAACTCGAGTCCGAACTTACTCCAAAGGAGCAATCAGCTTTTTTTCAACCTTTTCCCTCTCACAAAATGCATAAACCTGAAGGTTTGTTTGTCTTTTTGCACTTTTGACCACTTTGGGCATCTTTGAAGCTCACACAAACAAATAATCCTTTATTTAGTAACCGATCGTACCGAAAGCAAGATGGCGACTGAGCAATCAGTGCTACCAATTCTCTCACGCGTCAAGTTAATGTGAACGCACCGTAGATAGAGTAGAACTATAGATCAAGGCACAGTGTAACCGTTTTCACGTCGGTGAATATTATTTGTTTGTGTGCGTGAATGTTGCCACAGTAAGTGAATTGCCATATTGAGGGATAAAATATTTCAGTCGTTCATAGGCCATGAATAAAAATGCAGATTTAGTTTTGAATTTTATTAATCATACATGTCTGACAATTGTTTGCAGAACGTAGCAAACGTTTTATAAACAATTGTCATTTTGTATAATTAAAAATACGTTTTATTTTACACGTTTAAATTTTACAAGTTAAGGCGCTTAAGGACGCTATCTAGGACCACCAATGGAATACAGTCATAAACTGTTTTATTAATAAGTTTATTTCATATAAAAATTCACCATATAAAAATCTTTCGAAGGGTACCTCAGACCACCAAAATGTACATTTTGTCGAAATGTAGAGAGCATATTCGAGCATTTGATGTAGGTGACCAGTTCTCTCTTCTAAATGCTAGCACCCATTTTTCCAGAACAGAACTAAAGAAATCTGGAAAAGAAACTTTGCTAATATTAATAAATATTGGTATACATTAAAATATAATAAGTAATAACTTTAGTATTATTATTCGCGATACTCATACATAGCTGTTGTATATTGAACGGGTCGATTATTTATTAGGGAAATAAGGTAATTACGTTTTACCTAATAAACGATCGCGGCTAGACTGTATTGTACGAGATTCATTGATACAAATTCAAATTTGAATTCTATACTGAATTCAAGGGCACATTGCTTGCGGCAGAATGCACAAAAACACCGAAAGGGTTCTTGCGATAAATTCGAGTTTTAGACACATTTTCTGCTGAGTGGAATGAATGCTGAAAAATTATATGGGCAACAAGTCACATAGGAAGGCGATGCAGCTATCTAACAAAGCATCAGGATATTATATTTGATAATTCAGTGCTGTAGCCGTAATGTTTCTGTCTCTATTGTTTTTGTTATTATAGATTTCGATATCAACCCTTGTATGTCCATAACTCTGGAGCACGGGTCCTGCATCGCAGAAAGGTTAGGCCATACTCCACCGCAGGGGCCAAGCCCGGGTTATAGTTTTAGGTACATTTGATTTTTAATAACGATACATTAAGTATTAAATATTCATAATATATTTTGATTACGTTTGTAACTTAATATCTGTACAAGGACAAGCCGTCGAAGTCTGGGACTTCGAGTTAAGTAATGATCACGCAGCGTTGCCAGATATACCATTTAAATCGTATTCATGCGATGTTTTACATTTATGTTGCATATACTCGTACGATCAAGGGGCAGAAATCGTACGTAAACATACGACTTTTTTTAGATTTTATTCAACCAAAGTACTAATACCAACATAGCACGTCACTATTTATTCTTTTACTTACTAAGTAGCAACCCTTAAGGTAAATCTAACTAATGTGCGACGTTACCGGTTACTCGTTTTTGTGACACAGATTATGAACGCTGCTTCAGTTCAGTCAATCTTATTAAAACAAAGATCCGAAATAGGCTGAGCAATGAAACTCTAAACGGCACACTTTTGGCAAAACAACATATTAAGCGCTATGGGTGTTGTGTGGATTTTTCTCAAACAAGAGCAATAATATTAACAGTACAGTAAAACCCTTTATGGGGATAAATAAAAACCTAAAAATAGTGTGTTTATGTTTAATCGATTGTTTACTTTAATGTAATAAAACAAAGGTTTTGAAAACGTTCTGTTTTTTTAGCAGCCTTCTTAGGGAATACTACTTTTTATTTTCCCATCGTACGGTCGCTTATAAATAACGTCTGCCAACACGGTCAAGTAATGATCGGGATTTTCGACATAAACGGATGGCAACATTTTTTTACTCTTCGTTTTTTTAGGTTAGGAAAGAAAATTCTATTAAATTGCTTTTCTTACGGACTAGTTGCAAAGCTACTAGTTGAAACTTAACTAAAATACTCAACATAAGGCAACTTTGGGCTTAACAATAATTGAAACACAATAATTACTTACCTATCAAAGGAAACTTCCCCAAAGCTCTTTCTTAACGATTTCTTCATACGAGTACACTACAATTCACCATACTTTCGCTATTTAGGTCACTTTTAATACATCATTTCACAAATACACGGTTGCTCTTCGAAACGGCTAGCGTAGCGTTAAATATGATAAAATTTTCAAAATCTTGTCGTTTGTTTGCCCCCAAAAACGTCAACTTGACACTGGGGGCAAACAAAAAAAGCAGTTACACTTTTGCTGTTTACTGTATCTCTTTCTCACCCATGGTCGCTACGAAGTTTGTTTCATTTAAAACTTGTATGTGTGCGCTGTGGCTTGCTCTTTAGTTTTACTCCCTCTACGGAACGCACAATACGAGTTTAGAATGTAATTTATTTGGCCGCTAAAACACTTTTTTTTCACAAAGACTTGCCGCCCGCGCTCGTATTTGGCCAGTACGTACAGCAATTTCGATTTATCTCGAAGAAGGTTGTCAAAATAACGCTCAAAACAAGCCTCGTTTGAGAAAACATTATTTACTATTCCATACGTACATATGTGGATAAGATAAGATAACGTTTATTGAATCAAGAAAAGTGTGAACATGTAAACAAAACAAAATTTGTCTTATAAAATACCTATTATTACACTTTAGAATTGCATAATAGCAGTAATTTTATAGCATCTGCTGCTTAGTTCATGTACATATTTTAGCAAACAGCGCCTCTTGCCTCGTTTGTTTATTTATTTATTACCTAACCAACTCGCTGACACTAGAATACAAAATAATGTTTAGGCACCATTAAAGCACTACGAGGTGCTAACTAGATGCTAAGTTGGTTTCGAGTCCCGGCATGGGTGGAATTTTTAGCCTTAAAATAGGTTTTTAAAATATTCCTTAGCACGGGTTAGTGCATTAAAAAGAATATACTCTTCCAGACAAACTTTGGACTGGACTAATTTTATTTATTTATATAATTTACAGAGAACATGGTTCAGTGTGGTGTTAGTAGCAATAAATACATTAGTGTATAACATTAATATGCCCCAGGCGAACATACATCGACCAAATAGGGGACGTATTAGCAAAGGGAAAGATAAAAAGTACCCGGAACCGGCGTGCGTGCATGCAACGACTTATGAACTTTGATGAAGCGAAGGTGATCTGTCAGGATCGTGGCAAGTGGCAGTCCCTGGTCTCTGCCTACCCCTCTGGGATACAGGCGTGGGGTTATGTATGTATGTAATACATACTGTAATACAGGCGTGAGGTTATGTATGTATAACGTATGTAATAGATATATCGGCTCAACGTTTTTTTATTTGATCGGCAGATACTTGTCTGCAAGTGAAAACGCTCCGTAGACGTACATAGATAAAATAGACGTAAGTACATAGATAAAATATGGAATTGAGTAATGTAGACTTCAAATTTGTTGTATAACAATAGGGTTTATTCAGGAGACAACGATGTCTAGTATTTAACGGCGACGATTGTCTAGTAAGTGTTACTTACATACCTTTAGTTGAAAACTCTTTTAATTAAAAGAGTTAAAATTTGTTTTGAAAAGTATTAATGTGGAGTTTTTTGTTCGCTTCTTCTTCTTCTTCAGGCTATATTAGTCCACTGCTGGACATAACCCTCCCCTAATAAGCGCCATAGCGCAAGGTTGTGCCATCATTGGGGGGTAGTGCCCATAATCCCCACGCTGGGCATGCAGGTAATGCGGTTAGCTTCTTCTGCGCATAATCTATTAATTGTGAAACTAACAGTTTTATTTATTTACACCGTTATTTAGTTTGAGTTATACTTTTTTTTAAATGAAGTGTTGGTAGCACATTCGGAGGTCCTGCGGTTTGAGTCCCGGCATGTCGATATCAACCCTTGTATGTCCCCACTGCTGGGGCACGGGTCTCTTCCTGCATCGCAGGAAGGTTAGATCATACTCCAACACGGGGGCCAAGTCCAGGTTGATGGAGTATTGTAAGACAGTGGCGGGCCTTACTGTCAGATGTTATCAAGCCGCCCATAAGGCATCTGCCATGGCTTAACGACTGCCGGCACTAACGGCTTGACGTGTTTAATCCCGGCATGTGCCAATGTGCTTTTGTGTTCAAAATGACGTGCATTTGTGAAGTTATAGTACCAATACCACTCGTTAAAAGAAAACGTCGCGAGGAAACCTGAGTGTATGAGGTGTTCTGTTACTATACCTGAGCGCTTGAAATTTACCAATCCGCAATGGACAAGATTGGTAATTAGTCCTATTTTAAAAACCTATTTAGAGGCTAAAAATTCCCCCCATGTCGGGATTCGAACCCAATACTCTCTGTATTACGTACAGGCTGTACGTTAGGTTTTTAAAATTGTCCTTAGCACGGGTTAGTGCTGCCCCATTAGATACTGCCTATCTCTGAAAAAAGTCCTGTGCCCTGCAGTGGGACAAATAAAAACTACACTAAAAGAAATCCCCAACTTTCGGTTGATAGTTGTTAACGAATCCTTTTCAAAACTCCTTTTCAAATATGCCTTTTTTCACGACAAAGCAAAAAGTCTCGCGGTGGTCGCAAGAAAGAAAAAAACTTCTAAGTCCGTCTCGGGCTACGGGTTCCGTAGACGGAATCGGTATTATCCGCTTTATAGAACTAACAACTTCATCAGCGCCATTTTCAATGGTTTTTGTATGAAGTTTTGCTTTTATAAGTACAGGTCGCCTAATGATCGTTAGCTTATAAAATCTGCTTAGCCGTGACAGTTTTTCTGTTTAGGTAATTATATTAACACTAGCTGTGCCCCGCGGTGTTGCCCGCGGCTTACAGATTTTCCCATGGGAGTAAGATATTTTCCCGCCGTAAAACGTAGCCTATGTGTTAATCCAGGGTGTCGGCTATCTCCATACCAAATTTTATAAAAATCGTTCAATTCAATTCAATTCACTTATTTGCTAGAATGTGGTACAGTACATACATAAATATAAGTACAGATCATAAAACACTATTTTAAGCACCGCACATTCTGTCAGTCTTGACATGCAACATTTTATAGACTATACAAGAAGTAAAATCAGTTATCCTAGTTAGTAAAACTTTTCTCGTCCATGCCGGTTTCATGCCGTTTAGACGTGAGGAAATAACAAACATACACACTCACAAATTTTC